>JANTNT010119645.1:0-10843 GCA_024752375.1 Entacmaea quadricolor
TCTGTTCTTTAAAAGTAGTCGTTTTGACTTTAAAATTAATTATTAAGTTTCTGCTTCTCCGAACTTTCGGTAATTATTTGTTAATTTTAAAGTCAAGGCTACTTTAAGAGATACACACACGATTCGAAAGTTCGTCTCCATCTTAAGTATAGTGACTTTAAAATCAATTATCAAGTTTTTGCTCATCAGATCATTAGTAATTACTCATTAAATGTCAATTGACGCAGATACGGAAAGCGGCGTTCTCCCCCTTCCTCTCTCGTCTTCAGCCAATCAGTCGACGTAATTTTGTCCTCAATACTATCAAAAACTGACAGTGGATTTTAGCTCTTTACTCGCTCTCTGATTGGTTCAGAAAGGAAGCCATTTGAGAGTCACGGTACTGTACGTTTCCTATGGAGAGCGGTTAGTGCCAAAAGCCATTGAGTTTTGAAAAGTTGTTGAATTACCACAACTATATGTCGAGCTGTTCAAAGACATGTTGAGTTTTAATAATATCTGTTGAGTTCCATACTATTGGTGTTGAGATGTCGACGAGTTTCCTAAATTCTCGACGAGAACTCGATGAGTTTCATTAATCTCGACGAGAACTCGACGAGTTTCATAAATTCTCGACGAGTTTCTCAACCTCGTCCCCAGGTTCTTCTTGGCCTCCAAAATGGCGGTCGTCGGGGAGAAAACCCTGCTGTTGGCTGGATCATGTTGTCAAAATCTCCAAAATTCTTGGAAATTTTTATCACGTGATAACCTCGTCCCCAGAGTCTTCTCGGTCTCAACGGCCATTTTGTTAGCCCTGGGGACGAGGTATGAAAATATAATAGCCGCCCGTTTTAATTGTTTAATTTACCGATTTCTGATGAGCTTTTACCAGTAAAAGAAATAAGGTATAACGTATTTCTGAAAGATTGTTAATTAAGATTTCCAATGTATTTACTTTAAAAAAACACTTGTAGTGAAACAAGAAATCTTATACATTCAATTATTGGCGGGTGTTCTTCCTTGGATCAAAAGTACAAGTTAGCTAAAATTGAGTTGTAAGGCAAACAGCCCCATCAAACTCTGCCCTTCCTCAGCCGTTCAGGGATATAACAGGTTGGGTAACTTGGGTTACGTTTAATTATGCACTTGTTTTACGATAAATTTGATTTTTTGCTTCAGGACTAAGTGAATCTTTATAGATATTTTGTTTTGGACAAATGAAATTAAGTTTAATATGCTTGTTTAATAATTTACCCTGAACTATATATTTTACATTAATTTCACAACCTCTAGGCTGGTATTTATAAATTTAGACACCTCAAAGTCGAAGACAAGTCATTTCTTCCACAACAATACAGTTACTATACCATGCAACAAACCACATGGACAAACTGCTTGCCTCTTAGTGATTGATTCTGGTTTAGAAAGGCAAAAAATACAAAAAGAAAAATAGTCTTTGAATTCGAATACCTCAGCTAGTTGCTAGCGGATACGTAAATAAACCGAAATAGCTGCGAATACCGCCAATATATATGTTATTTGCGAAAGCCAGGAGATGAAAAACCAAATTTACTTTTTACGTCTTCGCGCCAGTGAAGCATAAATAACCTAACGAATAGGCATAAATTAGCGAGTAAGCCAATACAAAAGCTTGTTAGAATAACTTTGACGTCATCCTGACTGACCAATCACAGTTTGTGACTGTTTAGCCAACCGTAAGGTCTTCTCCCCGACGACCGCCATTTTGAAGGCCAAGAAGGCCCTGGGGACGAGGATGAGAAACTCGTCGAGTTCTCGTCGATAATTTAGGAAACTTGTCGAGATCTCAACACCAATAGTATGGAACTCAACAGATATTTTTAAAACTCAACACGTCTTTGAACAGCTCGACATATAGTATGCAACTCAACATTTTCCCACTCATACGAAAATTGGTACCTGATCTAACGAAAATCCACTAAGTTCACGAGGCCAGGGCTGCTTCCCATCCATTTCTGCCTGTGCATTTTTCATGCAGTAAATAACTTGGTTTATTATTTCCAATACTTCACTGCCTTTCCTTTTACCCGACGTTTCATCTAAACCAAAGGAATCCCAGTCAGGCAACATAGCTTCCATTGCAAATTGACGACCTTCAGAGGAATTCATAGCTTTTACATACGAAATTGGAACCCTGTTGCGAATAGATTCCCACAACCCTGGATGACAGAAGATCGCATCGTCATACTGGTGCCATACTCCTGTTAATAATAAATATCAATAGAATATTTACGACATAACAAGCGCTTTGATTGGCTGAAAACCGTGCAACATAAACATGGAAATTTTTTTCTAGTTTTATCGTAGTTATTTTATAAGGAGGCTCGTGATTTTCTACATTTTCTCGTGTTCTCCCAACATCCCGCGTGTTTATAACAGAGGATATAAACATGGAAAATGATGATTTGAATTCGCTATCATTTAAAACAAAATAGAAAAAATATTTAGGTGGGTATAAAACTTGAATATAAACAAAATAATAAGAAGTGACAGAATTTTTGAATGATTATATGTCTTTTTCTGAATATCTCGAGCAGTATCCACCGCTCATCATCAGCAGTACAAGAAACTGTGAATATACTATTATATTTGCATATATTAGTGTACAAGGCATCAAGCTAATCAAAGAGAAAAATAGAAAATAGAAAAATGCTTCGAATTAGATATCAGAGAGCAATTCAACATTTTCAACATAAAAAGGTCAATTGTTTGGCCATGCATATTGACTCACCATTTACTATACTTTCATATCATTTCTGACGTATTGACTCACCGTTTGGTTTGCGATAACATTCTGGGATATAGAAGCAGCGATTTACTTTGGCTTTATTAGAAACACTTTGACAGTCGATCAATTCTTCCCATATCTCTCTGGCATCATCTTGGGTTATAAGAAGGTACTTATAGTTAATTAAATCTGATGCGTGATCAAGTTGAATGGTCGTACTTCCTTCAATCAGATAGTAATTGGAAGAAAGAGATCTGTGAAATAATCATTCATAGTTAACTGACAATTAGAAGGCTAGTTCCAGATTTCTATCGGGAGATAAATGACGAGACCAAAGCCTTGGTCAACCATAAAAGACGAAAAAAGAAAATAAGGAGGAGCAGGAGAAGAAGGAGAAGAAGAAAATAAACGAACTAAAGTTTCAAAAGTTGAATTATTTCGGAAAAAAACTGAATGATTGTCACTACTGGTGGGTTATTGGCTAATCGGAATCCCCGAATAAGCAATAGTCCAATAGTTTGTTTATACTAATAGTTTATTAGTTTGAAAATGCTAACAAGGCCTCATGCATTCTGGAGTCATGTAACCAATCTGTAACAATTTTCAGGTAAAATGAAACGAATTTTGAAATTTTTACTTTTCATAATTTTTACTCCGCGTTTCTAGTAAAGTAGACTACAAAGTTAAAAGCACTTTTTACGTAAAACATAAATAAATGTGATACAGGCAACAAATTCGTGTTGCGCGACAAGTAGTTGAAGAGCAATGTTGCTTGTAGTACCACTCCGCACGTAGCAAATATTGGTTGTTTCAAGAACTGAGTCGCTGCTATCTTGGCAACAAATAAAATTTGTTCCCCGCGCAGTGGTACGAACAACATTCACTCTGTAACTTACAACGTAATAATATTGCGCGACAAGATGCACGAATTTGTTGCCCGTATTAAGATAATGCGCGCGCGCATTCACGCGCATCACTTCTGCGCACGCAAAATTCAACATTTGTATTGACTGAGCTACCTGTGGTAAGACCTCATTATGGCGGACAGGCGGTTTTGATATTCAATGTCAAATATCTGGAAATCTAATTCGGTGACCTACCCTGATTTTTCTAAAGTAAGTCCAGGTAAAATAAAGCTGGACAATATCAAGAAATGAAGGCAGGTTTTTGGGATAGATTTTTAGTAAATCCACGAAGTGTACAAAACCAGGATCGTAAAGTGAATTCAAAACCTATTGTTTTCCAAGTTTTGGCTTTGAAACTTATGCTTCTACACAACTAAAATGACAAATTCCGGGTTTTTATTAAATTGTAGGACAAAATCTTGCACGATCGCATTACCTTGAGGCAACTTTAGTTATTGAAATACAAGCCTATACCTTATGGGTTTCATCTGTAGTTTGTTTTTTCTCCATAATCCATGAAAAGGTGGTTTTCCACCTCTGACAACTACTTTATCTCCCAGTTTAGGATCAAACTGGAAATGAGGAGCCAACAAGGCGTGGAATACTATTGTCATGTGGTTATCTTGCACTTGTGAGCTTCCTTTGTGTGTTGCACCTTCGGAACTAAAATATCAAAATAATTAAATGAATTGAATATTCCGTCATATATTGTGAAATACCTACTTTTAAAGTAACAGCCTGTTATTGGATGACCTGTTCCATCTTCGATTATGAAGCGGGAGGAGGACATCTGGATCCCAACTATTCAAAAAACCCTTAAAATTTTTATTTTCATTTTTTTTTTCATTTTTTCATTTTTTCATTTTTTCATTTCATTTCATTTTTATTTTATTTTTATTTTTATTTTTATTTATTTATTTATTTATTTATTTACTTTTTTTTTTTTTCTTCATTTTTTAAAATGATTTCCTTGAGAGAAATCGGCGAGCGAAAATCAAATGCGGTCTGGGAAAATTTATCACGCAAAAATAATTTATTGAGTCAAATTTCACATGAACTTAATTTGGAGCAACTGCTCTAAGGATCAGATAAAACGTGTTCATAAATCACATAAAAGGGCTGGTAGAGCCATCCTAAATGTCAAACATGACCGTGTTATGAGATCTACACAAATATTTAAGCTGATGTTACACGCGAGTATTTTAGCGACAATTTTTGCGATATATGCCGTTGCGCAAAAAGTTGATGCGTTTAACATACCACTTATGTAGATTTTCGGATACGGCAACACGTTGCGAGTTTTATTTAATTCACCTTTAAAAACTTGCAACACGAAATGACAAATAGTGATATGTACCGAAATCCGGATAGATCAGTTGGTAACTGAAGCGCCGATCTGTTGGGCGGGAAGTTGGGGTTCGAATCCCGGCCGGACCAACACTCAGAGTCTTAAAAGAGAAAGTGCTGCCTTTGTAATAATATCTACAAATGGTTAGAACTTTAGGTCTTTCTCGGACAGGCCCTGTCTCCCATCCCTTCCTTAACTTGTATCATGGTGGACATTAAAGAACCTGTTGAATTGTTCGTAGAAGATTAGGGAATTGTCTTCCGCTTCAACAGCCTATTCCAATTGGAGGCATAATATACTAATTATCTTCTCATCATCGTAAGCTGGCTGCCAATGGTGCCATACTATGCAGCCCGTAAAAGTCCTCCACTAATAATTGTAAATTAGTTCTGAAAAGCTCCTTGGGGAGAACTTACATTTACATTTATACTCACACTTATACTCACACTTACACTCACATTTACATTATATTTAGTTTTTATAAAACGAGTTCCAAAAATGTAGAAATCTAGCTTTTCTAACCTAAAGTTAGTGATGTCAAGCACCAACCTTTCCTCATTTGTATCAACAGTATTCTCAGTTTTTTTGTGTTTTTCATCTTCAGTTGGTAGTTGTAAGTAAAAGGTTGCGGTCTGAAAAATAAATCATATCGAAAAATAAATTTAAATACAATGTTTATAATGCATTTGTAAAAGACAAAAACTCATGGAATAATTTTAACTAAGTTTAGCTATGAATAATTATTTTAATGTAATTCTTTCTGATGTAACCAAGGGCGTTAGGACACGATCAATTACTAATGTGTAACTTACAGTAATTCCGCAGACCATATCGTTCAAAGGTTTGTAAAAACAGTTACAATAAAAATATTAATATTTGTATGTATCTCAATGTTACTATTTTTATGCGCCTTTGAACGATATGGTCTGCGGAGATACACATTACTGATACCCACTCTTCTTCGCGTGCACGAAACAACACAGGTGTCTAAAGCATTTAGCATTTTACTTTAACAAATTATTCGTGTCCTACCGCCGCGCCCTTGATGTAATCAGGCAATATTGATCTGATTCTGCGAAATATCAGGGTAAGTTTATTCGAGCCATTGTTCGTATTTTGGCAAGACGTAGTCAAAGTTGCCCAATTATATTTTTAGGAAAAGTTCTTTTAATATGAGGGGGCATGAATTTCAGAATATGAAATTTTCAGAGTCCCCATTTCTGAACTTTCCAATATTTGTGCCCCTCTATGCTAAGTGCAAAATATTCAAGCCCCTCCCCCATCCAAGCCGGTGACAATACCTTTTGGTAAACTACGTAAGATATATATCACAGCTAAACCAGCTAAATTCATACTAAAATTTGCATACCATACCGATTATCAACAACAACAACAACAACAACAGCCTAAGGCTGACAGCAGTATGATAACAAAAATTTGAAGCCCCCCCCCCAAAAAAAATCCCCATTTTACCCATCCCGGAAAAGAGAAAACTTTCCCATGTACCTTTCAAACATTTTAGGAACTCCCTTAAAATCTTTATGCCACCTCGTCATATAACCTTCCCTTACCATTCCAAAATATCGTCATTAGGCTTATGGGAAAATTATAAAGAAAATAGTACAACCTCGTTACCAGACCCCTTTCCCTTCGCTTGGGGTTTGGGAAACTCCAAGCGAAGGGAAAGGGGTCTGGTAACAAGGTTGAAAATAGTAAAGCAACAAAATAACCATTTACAGTCACTTTTCCTTTATTTCCAACTCGCTTACGACTAATTACCTAACCATTTCAGTTTCAAAATACAAAAATCAAATAAAAGACGATTTGTTTTAAATTTAATTAATTTAATTACTTTTATCTGAAGTGGGCTCCCTGTGGTTCAACGTCAATTTTTGCATTTAATTTTAACCGTCAATACACCGAATGCCAATATGTCCGATCGCCCGGGGTGAGTTGCATCAAATCAAGGCTACCGAGGAATCACTTCATTCACATCTTTGCTTACCTCTGTCTACAGTTGTTTATCGTATTCTTCGGGAAAAATTCAGAGGAATGAACACGATAAACAACCGTAGACAGAGGTAAGCGAAGATGTGAATGAAGTGATTCCTCGGGCGATCGGTCATATTGGCATTCGTTGTATGAAATTTAGGATTTACTCCACGAAATCGAGTCATACATGAGCTTACGCGCCAAGTTGGTTATCAGCCTTGTACAATGAGACTGATTCGAATAGCTGTTTTGTAATATAGACAAACACTGGATCATGAGAAATAAAAAAATCTTAGTAAAGTCTGTATAAAATAATAAAGATATAACGCGCGCTCTGATTGGTCAAAACACCATTTTAGATGAGAGTATTTAAAATGCTCACATCATTTCTCTTCATCGGTGGGTTTTCCCCCCTTCCAAATCGTTTACTATAATCGTTTGGTAAGAAGCAGGGATTTGTAATCGACCTGACACCATGGCTATCCCGGACCACAGAAATGAGTAAAGTTTAAGGCATTATACATAATTCTCTTTCCTCTTCAAATCAAATACAACAGAGCAGTGATATCTTGCCACGGGCGGCAACGAAAGTCAACTAAACTGGACGGCCAACCTACAGCAGAACCAACAGAACTTTTTCCGATGAGGGAAATCGAGTTCCACAATTCTCTGGATTGTTTATTTCAAGTAAAATTGATAACAATCTCTCCTTTCATTAGCACTGACCTTCAAACTTCTCATCAGTAAGAAAGTCCCTCGTGTCTTGACTTTAACTTCAAATTATAAATTTAGCTTGTTTTGATCCATTTTTCATTTTATCAAAACAAGATGTGATAATTTTCTCCGATACGTTAGTCTTACTTTTCACTAACTAAGAGTTAATTTAACTCTTTTCTATTTAGCTTTATTGCTATTTTTGAACATAAAAACAGTTTTAACGCGGAAAATTCCCTTTGGAAATCACAAAAAATCGTTTGAATTTTTCGCTCAGTTCGCTCACAGCTATTCTAATCAGGTTTGTGATTAGTCCGTTAAGTATTTTCATATACCTATAATGAAATTATCCTCAACGGCATTTAATACAACGATTAGAGAATGAATATGTTCGAATAAGGCCATTACTGTTGTAAGGGAAACCTAAAAAATTCAGGCTTTTGAACGGAATTCGAACCCACGACCTTTGCGTTACCAGTACAATGCTCTACCAACTGAGCTATCAAAGCAATATGAGAGCGGTCGTACATGGGTTGGAGTAAATAAGAATAAATCTTTATTTGCACTTAAATACATTAGTTTACAACTACATTTTGTTTATAAAATACGTTAGTAATGTTGATATTTCCTACATTTTGTGGTAGTTGTTTTAGAATAAAGGAGAAAACAGAGTCAGTGATGTATGTAGTGCCGGTGAGCTGGGGGAACTTACGTTATCGAGCCAGCTCGCCAATAGGTATTTAAAAGAGAAATGAGTATTTTATAGAAAGACCCATTTCTCTAAGCTGCAAAAATGGAGTCTTGGACGCTGAACAATATTTATTTGTTTAATAATGAATCTTTTGGAATAGTCGAATTAAGCATAGGTAAGAAAACAGTTGTTTTTGATTTGTTTTTGAATTTTTTTCTGGGAAGATTTTTAATCGAATTATCCAATGAGTTTCAGACTTTGGTACCATGAAAACTAAAAGAATATTTACCATAATTAGTGGAAATACGTGGAGTTGCAAACTTGAAGATAGACTGTCGTGTTTGGTAAGAAGGTACATTAGAGACAGGCTGGAAATAGTTGATAAATGAGGGAGGGGGCATATTATTAAAATAATCATACATTAAAAGAGCAATTTGGCTAAAAACAACATCCTTAAATTGAAGTATGCCTAAAGTCTCATATAAGGGTGGTGAGTGTGTCCTGGGATGCGAGAAAGTCATAACTCTTATGGCCTTAGTATTAAGAACAGAAATACGCCTAAGTCTAGATTCATATGTAACACCCCATACTAGTGCTCCGTACTGCAAGTATGGATAAACTAAAGCAAAATAAATTGATCTAAGGCCGTGTTCCTTTGGGAGATCTAGATCAGCATTTGAAAATACAGATCATTTGGATCACCATGCCAAAGGAACGGTCAAGGACTGATGAGATAATTCTCGGTCCATTCATCATGACAACGTCACCCTTCACATGGAAAGACTATCAGTTTCCAAGGTGGCTTCACACGCTATCTGTTACTCCATTAATTAGGATACTAGCTTAGTAAACATCTTTACAAGTTGGTCTAAAAGGTAGAAATATACAGACAAACTTTTCTTTGAAACTCGCATATCAGTGTCATACCGGTTCGGTAGAATCACTGATTCAGTTCTGACTTCAGTCATGGATCGCAAATAAAATAGAAATTCACCTTGATTTAACATCATTACTAGTAAGTATTAAAAACCCACAGTGCATGCATACGCACATATATGGAATGAAATAGTCGAAATTCATCACCATTAACTCCTGTTACTGGCTAAAATGGCGGGAACTGAACCGTATGTATTCCGCTGACCATTCTTTGCTGCTTTTTTTTACTTGGATCACCCAAAGGAACGACAAGGATCGTGAATTTTATTATCTGGATTTGGATTATTAGATTTCATGATCTGCATAATCTTCTTCCAGTGTGGATTCAAAGGATTAATGATCCAGATCCGGATCATTCAAAAGGAACGCAAGATCGAACTTGCGATCATAAATTTTGTTCTG
Organism: Entacmaea quadricolor; assembly: GCA_024752375.1. Lineage (NCBI taxonomy): Eukaryota > Metazoa > Cnidaria > Anthozoa > Actiniaria > Actiniidae > Entacmaea > Entacmaea quadricolor. The sequence continues at coordinate 9,735 of JANTNT010119645.1, forward strand.
GATTCTCCCAAAGGAACACATGCACAGCCTAAGTGTGCAGAGGCGGATCCATAATTTTTTGAAGGAGGTGACTTTCTTTCACAACTCTACGAAAAAGGGGGGTGACTAAATTAATTTTTGAGTAGTTTTTGTGGGGATTTCTACAAAAAGGGGGTGACTAGTCACCCTCTTCACCACCCCTGGATCCGCCCCTGGTGTGTGAATATCAACATAAAGACGTACTTTAGACATTATGCCAATGTTTTTGGCAACCTTTTCACATACCGAGTTTATCAGGTCATTCCAATTTAAATTTTGATCAGTAAGAATTCCTAGGTATTTAATAACTTTGGTACGCTCTAAGGAGCAGAATTCAATAATATTTCAAAGTTTACAGGTTGTGCTTTTTTGGTGTGATGCTATAAGCATGTACTTGGATTTCTTAATATTCAAGGATAATTTGTTTGCATTGATACAGTTTTTAAGTTTTTCTAATTCTCTATTTACCAGTTGCATAAGAATAATTGGGTCCTTGTGTTCTAGGAACATATTTGTATCATCTGCGCAAATAATCTAAATTTGAGCAGGGAACTACAGTTTGCTATGTCGTTTATATGAGAAACAATAAAGGTCCTAAAGCGGAACTTTAAGGGACTCCGCATGATATGGGAAGTACAGAAGAGAAAAAACCATCGAAGTCCACGAATTGACGATTCGTTATGTAGGTTAAAAACCAGTGTTAGACAGTCCCATGGATTCCATAGTGTTTTAGTTTGGACAACATAATGTCATGGTTAACAGTGTCAAAAGGTTTTGGAAAGTCGATGAACACACCGCAAGAATAAAAACTTATCACCGAATACATACGAATGGACCATTATCTTAAACTTCGCACTTTAGTTACCGTACCTCATATTACTCATAAACAACTTTTTGTACTATGGAATCTCTTTTGCCTCTCAAGTACCAGATCAATAACCATTGCTTTATAGCACCCATAGCACGTGACGATTTAGTTTTAGTTTCTTGTCTTAACTTTGAAACGCGTATCATACAAGAAGGAGTAAGCAAGTACGCCATGTGGGATGGGCTCAAAAGACGTATAAGGCATATAGTGTAATAGGTAAATT
>JANTNT010119867.1:0-10842 GCA_024752375.1 Entacmaea quadricolor
TTTTAATCCCCCATAAATCGTGCCGGTGCGGGTCACAAAGTTGCCGACAACATTTTTCGTGTTCCCTAAGGTCCCCTTAACACATCTAGACTAGTGGCTTGCTTTAAGCACAAAATTCCCACGGGAGTACACTTGCTCCCTGACTAATTGTTTCAAATGACTTCAGCCATCTCGGATAGTTTAAGAGGTTGCCTTGAAATGTTTCAGGCTCTGGAAGAGGCAGTGATTCCCGACTACGTCTTTCGATTAGCAGATCTGCTAGTCTTGACAAGGTATCACCTTGAGAATCTTGGGTCGGTATCGGTTTTGGAGCGCTGTCAGCTCCCGTAGAAAATTGGGGTGTATAACCGCTGACTGTAAATTTTGGTTCCGAGAACGCTGTAAGTGAAAACTGACTGGTTGATTGTTCAATTTCTATCGACGTTGGAATAAATTTTGCGATGATCGCGTGCTTCGTTGTTCAGAGAGACTGGAACGAGCGGAGAGGGAATATTCGTAAACTCCAAGGGCGAATCGATTATTGATTGCTTGACGAAAGGGTTTGCGATTGGCGTAGATTGAATCGGAGCAAATGGATTTCTTGATGGCAATATCGACTCAGAAGTTCTAAATGGATTAGTTGTAGAGATTATTGGATTATTTTTTACTTGGCGAGAAACTACCGGATGCTTATCTTGCCTGATCGATGTGACAGGAAATTGCGTTACAGACTTGACTTGAGTTTCGTCTAATTTATCCTTAGAACAATTTTCTTCAGGCAATTCTGGGTGATCTTCGTTATCTACCTTGAGCATCGCGTTAAGTTGAGCTCGTTTTACTTCATAACTCTTAGTAAGTTTCAATCTCTCAAGGTCATCTTGTGACCTTCTAAGCGCGGCCTTCTTTTCCGATTCTAAACTAGCAAATTTAATTGTTGCTTCGAGCCGAGCGCTATTTTGATTTTAGATCGATTTGAATTGTTGCTATTCAGGCTTGATTTTAGAGATCTTGACGTTGATTGTGATCCTTGATCGTCGGTGTTTTTAAGCTCGATAATTCGTTTGTTTGTCGTTCTCAACACTTCACTGTTTTCCTTATCAAGTTCATCGAATTCCTTCGTTGTTAATGGAAGGCGGGATTCATTTTGATTCTCTAAGAATTCTGACATTTTTTCAAATGCCGCTTCGACTAGTTCAAACCGGGTTTCTAGATATGAACGTTCATGGCGATTTTTTTCGATGTCATCGCTGTCTTCGACAATGTTTCTGACCTTGTTCGTTTGTTTGCGCCATTCACGTAATGCGGAGCGATAATCACGGTCTAAGACTTTTTCCTTAAAATGTAGTCCTTTTTCAGTCATCACTCTCGTTCGTTCTGACATCAGGGATTTCTGGTTTGACTTTACGCTATGCCACTGAGTTTTTCTACGAGTTCTTACTTAGAGTTTTTACTCAGAGTTTTTACTGTAGCGGCTGGAGACGCATTTACTCGATACATTAAACGGTTACGCCACCAGTTTCGCCGCGATGCAGGAAGGTTTAATACTGAGGCTTTCGTAAACTTGAATTTATTTAGCCTCGTAAAAACTGAAATCAACATAAAAGAGGAGCGTATCTAAATATAACGTAATTCTAAATCAACATAATTCATCTCAACATACAGTAATCGACGTACAAGTTTACATAGTAATATGTTCCATACAAATACAAGGAATTCTAATGATACCGACATGTAGCAAAGGTTAAATCTAATTTAACTATACGTATATATATATTGAAATTATTGAATAAAGAGTACGAGAAATCATACCTCTTTCCTCCGTTAAACTCTTGAAGTAAGAAACGATATTTGAAATGAAGGACGATGAACTATTTAGAAGACTGTGTAGACACGATAAAATACGATACGATAATGTAAACTGAAAACAGCCGATCAGCACGAGGGAGAGCAACACGATACGATGAGATTGATTACAAAGTAATAATTAACTAATCCTTTATATTATCTGAGTGATTTCATGTAACCTGTGAAAAAGACATTAACTAATTAACAATTAGATCTCGAGGACGAATGGACTACGAGTCAATAGCTATTTGAATTTTAGTCCATTCATCCTCAAGGTCTAATTGTTTTAGTATAAACCTACTAATCGGTAAAATAAATGGATATAAACATTTTAAAATGAGTTAAAATCATTTATTTTCCTCAAAAACTGGGACTTTTCGCTATTAGTAGGCTATCACAAATTAGTCCCCTAGTAGAGTAGCCAATCAGAATTCAGGATTGGTTTATACTAATATACATTAGAACACTCTAATTCCTTTCTTTTGTTTTTATTTGACTTTCAATTGAAACTCAACTAACAATTACTTCAACTTAAGTAAGCAAAAAACAGCATCCAGTACTGATTCTGTTTCTTTGTCCAATTTGTCACATGACAAGGTCAGCCATTCCATTCATGGCTTATAATTACTTAATAATAATGAAAGTTATATTTATCATATTGAAAACAGTGGGATTGAATTTCAATTTCTGCATAAACATTTTGTATTTAGGGACTGGTGATAAAGAAGAGGGAGGAGTGGGTGGGTTGAACTGTATTCGGAGGATATTTTTTTCTTCCTGCTGCTCCAAAACGAGGTCAAGAAAGTGATGAGCCCTCCCCAATGTCCAGGCATTTACATTGCAAATCATTCTCTTTAACGTACAGTTTTATGGACGGCCCACCCCTTGTAAGTAGTTCATAATTGTGACCCAATTATGATCAATTTTTTTGCCCTCATCCCCCCTTAAAATTATGACCAGTCCCTTAAAGCTTTAAAGGTACTTAGAAATTTATTTTTAGTATAGGTATATGGTGTAACAAAGAATTTATTAACTTGATTCATTGGAGATCTACTTCTCTCTTTGAAAAAAAAAAATCATGAAAATGTAGATTAGGAAGCATTCACCTTTGAAAAAAGGGGGGTTACAGGAATCCCTTTGGGTATTGAAAAAAATTTGTGACCCTCCCTAAAAAGTCATGAATCCCTCCCATAATGACATGTTTTCTTTTTCTTTTTTACTCCAACATTGTTACTGATGTTAATGATGTTAATGATTGTTAATGATAATGATGTCCCTCCTTTTTCTCCTTATAAATAGTTGGTGACCCTCCCCTAGATTCCTCTGCCCCACCTCCCCTTCCAAGGAATGAGTGCTGTCCTAACAATAAAGGATGTTCTAAGCAATAAAATGTGCTATTGGATTATTCACAACTAGCTTTTAAAATACAGTATTAAAATATTGTATTCCCAAAAGGTCTGAGAAGCAGAAACTGTATAATGTATTTTAAAGTCGGGACGAATACTAGTTAAGATGCAGACATCTTAACTTACAGTATGAATTAAAGAATGTTTACATTCAGACGGTCATTACAAGTAAAATCTTCAAAAAATGCCAAAACACTATAGCAGTTTTTGCCTTTTGCCTTTTTGAATTTAAAAAAATGGAAACCCCACCCCCCATGAAAAATCCTGGATCCTCCAATGATAAGCTTAATATAACTTACAATACGAATCATATCATATCCAAAGTGTTTTTGGGAGATTGGGGAGAAAACCTATGCCTACCTCGATTTTGTGCCATCTTTTGTGAACTGTGAACAAAATAAAATAAAATTAAATAACGTCAATGTAAAGACGAATTTTAGCTTCTTACTTTTTAAACTTAAGACTTAACTTAAGCTTAAGCTTAATACTTGGATGGTTCGTAAAAATTAAGAACTTGGTTTTTATATTTCATTTAACTTATGAAAGACGCTGTTGAACTTGGAAATTACTCTTATAAAAGAAATGTTAGCTTGTGTTTTACATCGAAATAACTTCAACTTAACTGAAATCATGATAAATAAGCTTAAGCTTGTAATAACCTTATTTCAATTTACTTTTTTAAAGATTGAAATGCCGTCGAGAAAATCGTCCAACTGGACATAGCTTTCACAAAACATTTTTAATTTTAAAAGCGAAAACAGAAGAACAAAATCATCGAACCATCGAAGAGATGATTAAGCTCGACTTTTGGCATTATCGAAATATATTTTATTCACAAAGGAAGCCCATTACAAATACCAAAAAAGACCACATACGCCATAATAACTACTTACCAGGTAAAGGTTAAAAAGTTTTGCCGCTGTTTTTTTTCCAATGTTTTTTCCTTAAGGCATGGCAGGAAAATGACAATAGGCGTGAAACCTGCCTTTCGCTTCCAGTGGTACAGTTTGCACGTGACAGCATCGAATAATAGAACGATCGAAGCAGGAAAACTATTATATAGGACAACATTTTAATAACACCAAAGGTGTTTTACTTATTCTAAATAAGTTAGGGCATGAACGATTTGTTTAGTAGATGTTATATGCCGCCTTTGTTATATGCGTTGTGACCTTGTTGACAATATAATCGCTATTCTTTTAGGGACCGATCGTTTATTACGTCGCAGGGGGGGGGGGTGGTGTTTCTACATGAAAATGTGCTGATGAAAAATGGTACCCTCCTCCAAGAACCGGTTTTCAAAAATATATCCCTCTATAATAATTTTGTAAACAATTTACCATATTTCAACTGATCGGTCCCTTAATACTCTCGCATGTCAGACTTGTTGAATAATAATAATAATAATCTAAGTTCTTTTATTTGGGAGCCCACTCAACTTAGTGATTTTCAGTGATTTTTTTTGTTAGTGAATGTCAGTGATTTTTTTAGTGATTTTTTTGGTGATTTCTCAGTTCATTTACATTAAATTTTGAAAATTTTCCTGTTACTTTAGATGAAATCTTCACATGATAGAGTGGTTTTCATGAACCCGTGAAACAAAGTGTACTAATTTAAGTGTGATAGTCAGATAAATACAATATAAAACAAAAGAATTTGAGTGTAATAAAGCGTAATACGCTAAAGTGTATTCACGGGTTCATGAAAACCACTCTATAGGTTGCACGCGATATATCCGTGAAACAAGTGCCTACTTAGTCATCAAGTATTTTATCCGATAAATAAGAATTCACTGATGCCCAAACTGCACAACAGACCATTGCCATTGTCATTTCCACTGTTCTGCTTCAGTGCTACCACTCGTGATGTACACTTAAGCGTACTACGCGTTATTACATTCTTTTGTTTTCTGTTGTATTTATTTGACTATGGTACACTTTGTTTCACGGGTTTATAAAAACCGCTCTAGTACAATTAGACAATACATGTAAAGTTTTTTTTACGGTTATATCGTGAACTCCAACCGTTTCGTTTTCACATGTTTGTAATATTTAGTTTGTTAAAGCTGACTATGGACTTTTAAACTTTTGTAAGGGACCACGAGTCCTATTATTGGTGTCCATTAGATACTCTTTCTTTCAGGCAGCGGACCCGTGTTTGCAGGAGAAGGGAGGGTGGAAGCAAAAGCCCCTCTATTTCGTTTACTGGTGGACTGAGCAATCCCTCCTTTTGAAGTGGATAAAGTTTTGTTTTCAAGCATACTTTTTTAATTCCTGTTAATTGGTATTTACAACAGAAATTATTCGCTCAAACCAAGGCTTCTGAAAACACCCGGGAAAAAAAGAAACTAGGCTTTGAAAACCAGGCTTTACACTTTAATTGGTATCCTTTGTTTCTCGGGTTAATGAAAACCACTTCAAGGAGGGGTGTTAGTAAAAGCCGGATCCACGGATTCCGAAACAGCGGAACAGCCGGAACAGCCGGAACCACATCGATTACTATGTTTCTAAGTTAAAAAATGCACTTTCGCCGGATTTAATGTAATTTTCCTTCAAAGCTTTGTAATTTTCATCTAAATGAAATAGAAACATCAATGATAATAATTAATAAATGTCACTGCACTTAAATAATAGTTTCAGTCCAGAAGAAATAAAATGAAACAAGGGCTGGAGTCTTCAGCTGGTTTGTTTTATGAATGTTTTGCTCTTTTGCCGATATCGAGCACCACGAAAACGAATCAATACTCCATAACGTCCGTCTACGGGCTTCCTGTGCTTGTGTTGCCGAGAAGTACTGGGCAAGATGGCGGCTTAGTATCGTGTTCATTTCCATTAGAGTAAAGTCATTTAACCCGTGAAATAAGTTAGACTATTACACTCAAATATGCAATTTTTGTTTCACGGGTTTAATGTGCTCACTCTACTTGTTATATTTGATGATATTGACCAAAGTGAACTTGAAGAAGACAGACGACCGACGTCCACATCCGAGCACAGATGGGACCTAAAATGAAGGGCGTTCTCCACTCGAGGTAACTGAACTATTACAAGACAGCACAAGTTGCTACTTTAATTAACGTCTCTATAAGCTAGAACTAATACTAACGGCAAAAGTTAATATTGTATAAAATATAAGGAACATTGTTTTGAAAGTTTAAGGATGTTCTACTAGCAAAGCTTTTCGATAGTGCAAAAACACAAGTCAAATAAACAGTACAAAAATAAATGGCACTACTGTGTGCTTCAGCTACAAGTGTTTTTTTCCTGCTGTTAAGCAAGTTAACACTTTTAGTACAAACATAAGTACTGTTTAATGATTCTATATGCTTTGTAGGCTATAACATATCGGGCACCATTTATAAGTTTGTACCAGGCTATATTTGATACCTATTTGGTATGGTTCCATGCAGAATGTTTCTCGCACTTTCCATAATTAATATGAACCTAGTTTTTTTTTTTTTTTTTTTTTTACAGCTTTCCGAGATAAACAAACCAACCTAAGATTTTTACTTCAAGTGTGAGAGATGGAACAGCCTAATGCTAACAATTAACTATCAATATACAATAAACCCAAGTGAAAAAAAGTAAACAGTATGGAAAATATGGGGCATAGCAAGTAAGTTACTAGACAACCTAACCGTTCTAAGACTGATCATGATTTTTTAGTATCTATTCTTTACTTATTACCATACTCACATTCATACGACTATTACAATAACGTTGTCATCGCCAAAAGCGAAAGGCATATTTCAACTGAACAGAATTAATCAATCTTTGGGCGCAAGTTCGGGGCTACAAACAACACAGTATATCTAACCTCTAGCCATGAGAAGAAATAGCAGAAATACAGCTGATTTCCACTATTAATCATTTATCGCTTATATTGCTTTCGGCGCATGACAAGTTATTTTTAGACAAGCGAAAAATGTCAACGAAAACTGTTTTTCTTTATTAGCTAATCTCTCATTTGGGGAAACGACCCTGGATGTGTAATTGTTGAGCAGAATTCAGTACAGTCTCAGCCCCAATGACTAGAAGGCGTGGGTGAAAGTATGGGTGACGTGCCGTAATGCATGCTGGTTCACAGTGATAGTAGTGGTTATTTTCACTAGAAATGTGAAAGTTTCCATCCTTGTCATAGTACGTATCTTTCTCCCGATGCTGAACGACTAGCCCAGTAAATGGAGGACCAAAGGGATCCCTGAATTCGAAAGGACATCCCTTGCATTTCTTGACTCTAGGAGACAATGGAAGCACTACAAAAAAAAATTGTTGTTGTGCCATGGCTTCTTCTCTGAAGATGGTAATTGAGGGATGCCTTGATTAATGGCAGGATTTACCCGAGGAGCGTATGGACTGTAACTGCACATGCCTGTATACTGAGAGTTGTTGTAAGTGGGCAATGGTTGAGGAACACTCAGTACCGGCTGAGGTATGTATGGGACACTGGCTTGAGACCATGGGCTGGTTTGCTTGTGTTTACCACCTTGAAGCCATTCCTCTGCTCTCAGAGATGCTGATACAGTACTACTGGAGACTGGCTGTCGCACTCTTCTTGGTCGTCCCCCTTTTCGGCCTGCTGCTCGTTTGTTAGTGTTTCCCATTGACATGTCGTACAAACTTGCCTGCCTCTTTGATTCTTCTACCCATTTCAAGAATGTAGATAGCATGTCAATTTTCTGTGCAGTGGACAAGGTATGGGAGCAGATGTTTGGACTTGACTTGAACATGAGGCAGTCACATGTCATCTTACCGCTTTCCTAGAACGATACGGAATGTGACGTCAATGAAGAACGACTGTGTACTGAAAATTGGAGGATTGTGTCGTCGTCACTCGTCACTTGAACAATGCTATTTGGGGTTGTGAGGTAGTCGGATGCCTTGTCCCAGATACAAGCCAATACAGTTCTCGGAATGTGCGTCAACTGGGAATATGACATGGACAAAGGCGACAAAGGTGTTGGTGAAGCCTGAACTCCTTTTGCAGCTCCCAATTCTTTACTCATAATCTTCTTCATATGTTGCTGCCGCTGTTCTGGAATCATGTCATGAATCCATGTTGCCTCTGGAATTTCAAGGAAGGCGAATTCCTTCTTAAATCTGTACTTTCCCTTTCTAACAATGGCCCTCAATTGCTCCTGACGCTGACTTTCTGCCAGTGCTTTAGCTAGGGCAATGAACTCGGGCAGAGCCATTTCTTCGTAATCTGCGGCTTCCTTCAGTATATGATTGACACTCTCAGATGCATTTGTGGTAATCGAACTTACTGATAGACCAGCGTTCTTTAGTGCCCCTGCAGTAAGTGATTCCTTTATCATGGATGCATGCCTTTCCAACCAAGGATAGAATTCTGGAGTGCTTGAATTATGTCTCAACTGTAGTTCCTTTTGGTTAATTTCATCTTTAAGTGACAATAGCAAAGCATCAAATATTTCATCATCTTCCACATCCAGCAAACCTTCATGGCGTACTGCATCGACGGTTGTCCCGAAGATGCTGTTAACAAAGTAGTTTTGGTCGTTTCCTTTAATTCCAATAGACTTCAGCTTCTCTGTGCAGTTACCTCTAAAGTGACGGCGGCATCTCATCCTTGGCGTTCCTGGGTAAAACACTTTCAATGCATTGATTAGTGCAGATTCTCCATCCGTTACGACGGCCTTCAAATCTATGATACCATTATCCACCTCCTTCATCTTTGATGCTAAATGACAATAGGAACTGTACCCTTTCTTCACGTGTATTAGCGTGGGACCTACCAATGTTGGCGGTTTTCCATCCCTTTCATTCTCAAACATCAGGCTCTTATATGCAGTCGGAGTAACATAAAACTCACCAAGATTAAAGGTGGTATCAATATTAAGGGCATCGAACAGCAACGCATTGGAGCAAAATCTCGATATATCGTGGAACTGGTACGGCAGTCCTACTATGCACATTGGTTCTGGCAAAGCTGTGACACCATGTATAAATTTCGTTGACAGACATCATCATTATACTATATAGTTTGTCTCTGGCACATGACAGACCTACCGGCACCCCATTTTCTTCGTTTTCTTGCTTTTTGGCCGATTTCCTCATGTTGTACACTTGCACTATGTCTCTAGGCAATTCTGAGCTGCTTTTCACATTCACCAAATTACTGTTTTTTGATAGTGTCTTCATCGCTTTGGATGGTTTTTGATTTTGGACGGTTTTTTTAATGCGGTCTTTTGTTGTCTTATTTACAGGAAGGAAAGGTACGGTTTTGTCCTTCTTGTTGCCATGAGTAAGCACATAAAATGTGCGCTCCCCTCCTTTGACAAACGATACTGTAATAAGGCAAGACCAGGGTTGGCGACATTCGATGATTCCTCTACAAATGTAACCACTTGTTGAAAGTCTTCACAAGCAACATTTTTCCGATATGTTCTCTTTAGAACCACATACTCTTTTGCCAGCATCTCGTTCTTCTTCTTTTAGCTTACCCTTCTTGATCAAATTCTTTGTTAAGTTCCCACTTTCGTCTCGGTAAACCTCGTAGACCCATGTGCGGGTTCCGTTGTGTTTATAAGTTCCGTTGTCATCTGATGAAAGATCTTGTAACTTTACCGATGAAGTACTAATCAAGAAAACTGCATTTTCTTGAACATGCAATGGCTGCTCTACACAAATGTACTCCCTGTCATGTTCTTTTAACAAAATATCAATGCATTCATCCAGAGATATATCAGAAAGCTTTCCTTTGAAGAACATTGGTTTGCTTGGCTCATTTTTATAGCACACAGGTGGTACACTTTCATCAGGTATCCAAGTTGGGGAGTTGATAGTCCTATATCAAGAAGAAATAAATTTCTTTCATAAAGGAGATAATAAAAAAAAATCAACATGTGAGTTGAGAGTTGTGTGCATAGAATATATAGTGTAGTGGTAGTGTGAGTGAGCGACGGGCCAAATTTGAAACAAGTATGAACATACTAAACAAAATTTGTATCCCACTATAGTAAAAGTGATTTAAGCCTTTTATTTCATTTATTTTCTTCAAATACACACATTTTCTATGATGCTTTTTCGTCCTTGGTTTCCACTGATATACCTACATACATATTTTCTTAACTGGTGATCTTGACTTCCTTGATTGGTCACAAAACAACAAGGACAAAATAAATTGATATCTTAATCCTTCATTATTTCCATTTCACAGCTAATTAAAAGAACCTTCATTGTTATATCCTATTTATGAAATTTAATTTTGTGGAAAATGATATGTATAAAATCATGGCACAGTTATCATATTAGTGATACCTGCTGGAATGAAGCTTGACATCAACATCATCATCATCATCATCATCACTGTCTTTGACAGAGCTTCCTTCACTAAAAATACCAAAACAGTTCTTTGAATTAAATCAGCTCAAAAATAAGAGAAGCTGATTTCTAAAATACAGGTATTGATGGTTTTCAGGTCATTCCCATAGACGACTTTCAAAAATCACGGTCGCCGATCGGGAACTGGTGACGAGTAACACGGAAACGAGGTCACCAAGGCCTCGTTCTTCGTTCATCGTAAACATGGCGTTCAACTTGTTCAAGTGTATTCTAATACTGACAGAAAATAATGTACCTGGATCTTCTCT
>JANTNT010119978.1:0-21371 GCA_024752375.1 Entacmaea quadricolor
GCCCATTTTCTCAAGGATTTTTTTAACCTTTTTGAAGTTACCAAAGGAAAAAAAAAACCTGGTAAAAATTGTTTTTTTCAGGGGTGAAAACACGGGGGCTTGGACGTGTACCCTTCCCCCCCCCCCCCCCCCAACACTCTTAATGGACAGTAAATTCGACCAAGACCAATCATGCGTCCCTAAAATTAGCTAATCCTAGAAATTCTGTAATTCTGTAAATTATTGTATAATGAGATGGTTTTCAAGCACATTTTCTTTGCCCTCGAACCGCGTAACTCGATCGTAAAATATGAGCCTCAAGTATTGCCTGAAAATTATCTCATAAATGCATTTGTTTGTTTTCAAATTTGATTTTTTTAACTTGTTTTCAAACTCAACTGCTTATAATTTGATGAATGGCTTGATTAGGGGATTATTCCAATCGAGGCATATCGTACTAACTAATTATCTTCTCGTGATTGTAAGCTGCGCGGCTGCCAATGGCACCGTACTATGCAGCCCGAAATTAAACCAGCGTCTGAACAAACACTGATTAAATGAAGAAGAAGAAGAAGAAGATTGGCTGATTCTATTTTCTTGTGCCATTATTCTTTTGTTTCTTCATCCAACCACAATGTTTGTTCAGACGGTTGTGGGTTACCCTCCACTAATGATAATGATTGGAAAGCGCATTGAGACGTTTGTGAAATACGCTATATAAGAACCCCGTTTTTTATTTTTATTTTTTATTTAAAGTGTTTCCTATCATTTTCTTCAGATAGACTTGTGTTGCTAGGTAACCATCGGGATGCTTGGGTATTTGGTGGCATCGACCCTTCAAGTGGTACATCGTGTATGATGGAATTGTCCAAAGTATTAAGCCAAAAGGTCAAAAAAGGTTGGTCGTAGTTCTTGTTCATCAAGCACTTGATCGACGCAGTGCTCTGACTGTCATTTACATAAAACTAATACCGCGACAAAAAATGGAGGAATTTTAATTAAAATAATGGAGGATAGAAAGAATCTGATGATAAAAACAGCATACAACAGAAAGTTCGAAAAACACAGAAAAATTAATTGCTAGTGTTGTGTGTTTATTTTAGGCTGGAGACCACGTCGAAGTATTGTCCTAGCTAGTTGGGGAGGAGAGGAGTATGGCCTTCTTGGATCTACAGAATGGGTAGAGGTATGGTTTAGGCTACTATATTTCAAGGCCTGTGTAAAGCTTCTTGTCTTCCCTCTAGATCTTGCGTCCTTCTAGAAGGGAGGAAGGCTGGAGGGTGGTAAGCAGTGTGCACAGGCTATGAATAAATTTAAGTATTGAGGGTGACGTTGGTGGCCTTAGTAATTACATGTATTTTTTTCGCAAGTTGATTTTGATCTTATGTTCTTAATTTTGTTATTAGGATAACATTCACACGTTATATTACCGAGCAGTTGCGTACGTGAACGTTGATTCTCCAGTACGAGGTTAGCTAGAAATAGATGGCATTGATATTAATTATAGCCATTAACTTGTTGATAAAATATAATGAACTCACTGCATGGACACTAGTACTTTTCAACAAACTTCAGCCTTGCGTCATTTTAAATTAGCGTTATATTTAGGGAGCACCGCGCGCGTACCTGTATACTTAAATGTAGAAGCGGCGTGAGTAAATTTCATTTTTTCGATATCATACTCTACAACTTGCAATGTTTATATCAGAGTTTTGTAAAAAGTGTTTGAAATTGAAATATTGCTTTTATTGAATATGTTAAGGAATGGAATGTGAAAGTATGCAGACAACTGCATAAGACACAATTGTAAATTGACTTGATCATGAAAAGCCTGTTGGGAGCGTCGATAAAAATGTATATATTCAGTACAATATACTTATCATTTAATTTCTTATCGTTAGGTAACTATACTCTATTTGCTTGGTCCAGTCCTTTATTACATAACGTACTCTACAGAGCAGCTAAAAAGGTAAACAGCGTAATGCGTTAAGTTTGTACGATACGATGTCTATGGTGGGTACGGTGATGCTGGGATGGATGTAGGAGTCTGTCATAAATGATTTCAAATGATTTCGTGTTAAATTTCAGAGTGAAATATTATAGGGATATAGGGAAGTAAAAGAATAAAGTTTAAATATAAGCCCCTAGACCAAACGCCCCTTAAGGTAGTTCGGGACCCTTGCTACTGCGCACCTTGCGCGCGCACGGTATTTTCATAGAAAATCAAAATATTAGATAAAAGTTGGATCACGTTTTATCACAAAATTGTGTTTTATCGATGTCGTATGTTTAAAAAAATTTGCGTATTGAAGAGGACTGGTTGCTAAGTCACTAGTACCCAGTCCCCACTCGCCAAAAACACTCGATTTTTAAAAATTGACACCCTTTTATCGGTCTTAGCGCTTTAGTTAGTACGGTGACCCCTATTTTTATTAATATTTTAAGTTGGCAATTTTATAAGATTTCTAAATGATGGTGAAAAAATTTAACATTATTGGCAGGATTTTTCAGAAATTTCCTTTTTGAACTTCATACCCACCATTTATGAGATGTTGAGGTAGCCATCATTTGACCAATAAATGGAGATTTTGCTAGCTTTTTTATGCATGGTTTGACGGGGAAAGTGCATAGCAAACGATAGATTGTTTTAGGATTGACAAGCAGAAATGTTGAATATTATTCTAGTTTATAAAAACTGCTTGTTATTCCCGCTAATATGACAAACAGTTTTTTAGAGAGAAAAGGTGAAAACCCACCTAAGACCACCCCCTAAGTCAAAAACGAATACGGTGACCCCCCTTTTTTATTTCATATTTTGACTTTACATATGTACTTCTCCTTGTAGACAAAGTTTGCAGGAAAATCTAATTTAGGATCTATGGGTCGCGAACTACCTTAAAGCATAGTTATAAGCAAAATGGTTGGACCATTTCACTAAAAATGCTGATCAAAAAATCGAGTTATCCGAAGCGTTATTTTTGACGTAATTGCATATAGGGAAATCAACCAGGACTGGGTCCAGAATCGTTTCAAAAAGGATGTCTGTCACCAAAACGTCATAAAGTCATATATTATTACCCTAAAGAATAATAGAAAAGATAGTAATAAAATAGTCCTTCATATTTCTGGGAGGGGAGGGGAGGGATCAGGAAGAGATGAGTTTAACGGGCACACTATAAAGACATTTTACCATAATCACTGCAACTGTCTCGTGAATGTCACTGGTTATCAAACCTTTTTTCTCACTGTTCATAGACTCACGACCCTGTAGATAAAAATCGATTCGTATATGATTCTTGGCTTGAAAGATCGCCTGCGCCATCAGGCAAGACTCCTCGGTAAGCGTATATTTTATCAAAATAAAATTGGTTCCACATTATGTTTTAGCTATTAAAGTCAATCTTTACTCTGTTCTCTTCCCTAGTATGCACTTCAGTATACGTAAATTCAATTTAAAAAAAATAAAAGCAATAACTGCCTTTGTTGTCACAATTTTACCCTTAACTGAACGCCATAAACATCGGCCATAAACATAATAATATGGGCGTTCAATGGGTATCGCCCAATATTTTCATTTTTCTACATAGGAAAAAGAAAGAAGGTGCAACGAACGGCTGCATTTTAAGACAATAGTAATTATGATGTCTTGATGTTTAATATCTATAGTCCGTTCGATAACAGTGTACTTGACCAATCTAGGCTATTCCGATAATAATTTGGAAGATTTTGTTATTTCGATGTAACATTTTAAAAACATTTTTTAATGATCTTCCTCAGGATCAACAATCTTGGATCCGGCAGCGATTACGCACCATTTTTTCTTCGTACTGGTGTGCCATCATTGGACCTCAGATATATGTTCGATAAGGTAAGAAGATATTAAAGAATTTCTAGCTGTTAGATGTCATTGGTGTGGAGAAAAATACAGCAACCCCGGGGGGGGCTCCCTTATAAAATGGATAGGGGTGCTCGACGGACGGTTTTGAAAATGACCCTAAAAGGTACGCATCAATTAACTCAGGTACTGATTTCAGACCCTAACAGGTACGACCATATTTAACATTTAAAAAAATTTAAGATAACTACACACTCATCTCATCAAGTACTTTGCTCAGTTCGAAGGATTTTCAAACTTAATTTGAAAAAGTATTGTCATTATTGTCACTGACCCTAAAAGGTACGGAGTCAGTTTGAGACCCTAAAAGGTACGCGAGGGTTTTATTTTCGACCCTAAAAGATCCGTCGAGCACCCTACTCATTTTTTAAGGAAGTCCTCCCCGGGACAGCAACTTAAGTGACTTTAAAATGGCTTCCCCTCTAATAAAACCAATCAAAATATTCATCTCCACTGGAAAAATCGATCACTTTTCAGATCATAGAAATATCATAGAAGTTTCAACTTCCAGCCTTTTGTACAATTCTATGGTATAATGCACGTATCAGCGGCTTCCCCGGGGGGGCTAACCCCGGGCTAACAAGGGAGATTGTAAAATACTAGAAACAATCTTCACGATTTTCCCTGGGGGGTGGGGAAATTTTTGTTTTCAATGTCCCCTGGTTAGAGTCTTTCATGACCTACAATCTCCCATCATTTTGAGATACATCCCCACCTCATTTATCTACCAAAAACGAAGTCAAACATTTTCCCGACCCCAGGGGCAATGTTAGCGTCCAAACCCCCTCTGTTGCCCCACACATCTCCCTGGTTAGTCCGGGGTTAGCCCCCCCGGGGAAGCCGCTGATACGTGCATAAAAATATCATCGAAGTCACGACTTGATCTGAATGTGAACAATTTTTTCCAGTGCTCATCCACGTAATTTCTGCCCTTCAAAATCTGTTTTTCAAAATGTTGAATTTTGCAATTTTCTGTGCAGTTATAGTTTAAACTGCAAACAGTTTGACGACACGTTAATTCTTTCATTCGAAATCTATTATATTTTAAATGTTTAATTTGTAACTTAAACTTATGAGAATAAGGGCTCGAACACACGATAAATCGTTGTGCGCGGCGATTCCTGCAATTGCGAAATTGCTCCGCAACTGTTACGTGCGACGTCGCTAAAGGAAAGAATACTTCTGCAACGTTGCCAATAACGTAACATCCTTTTTTCGTGTCTTAAAAGTGATATCAAGGAGGTGCATCCTAATGAAAGAATTGATATTATTCTCTTTGTGTATGACAGAGAAAAATGTACAACGTCAGCACGTACCCAACATACCACACTCTCTACGACACCTTCAACTACGTCAAGAAATTCGTTGACCCTTTCTTCCATACTCATTTAGCTACAGCAAAAATTTGGCTGACGTCTGTGTACTTACTGGCCGAAAGCCCGATAATTCCATTTAGTTTAACGGACTATGTTAACGTTATCAATAGCTCTGCGCTAAAATTAAAGGAAAAGTATGGGAAACAGTTGGACAAACAGTCAATTTCATTGGGTAAGAAAACTGAATATCGAGTATCATGTGACGTCAAAGCCGCCATTTCGGTTGAATAGCCCACTTTCGATATTTTGGTTCAATGATCACATACAAAACAATCAGAGTCGAGGCTCCGGGAAAGAATAATTAAAATGAGCCCATTGTTTCCCCGGACAGAGGTTGATATATAAAATAAACCAACGAAAAACCTTTTGTTAAATAGGCCACTTTCGATATTCTGGTTCAGGGATCGTATACAAAACAATCAAAATCAAAGGCTCCGGGGAAACAATGGGCTCATTTTAATTATTCTTTCCCGGAGCCTCGACTCTGATTGTTTTGTATGCGATCCCTGAACCAGAATATCGAAAGTGGGCTATTTAACAAAAGGTTTTTCGTTGGTTTATTTTATATATCAACCACAGGGAGCCGAAGCTATGTCTTTTTGCCGCTTATTTACATTAAATATAAGGGCTGATACATAATCCCTGATTTTTCAAGATTTTTTTTCAGTGATATATTTATTTTTTCTATCTTAAAGTTGTTTGCTTTGAACTTT
Source organism: Entacmaea quadricolor (assembly GCA_024752375.1). Taxonomy (NCBI): domain Eukaryota; kingdom Metazoa; phylum Cnidaria; class Anthozoa; order Actiniaria; family Actiniidae; genus Entacmaea; species Entacmaea quadricolor. The sequence goes on from JANTNT010119978.1 coordinate 5,964, forward strand.
GCCTGTACCGAGTTTCAGCCCGATTAGAGCATTTTTTGCGAGTTATAGTAATGGGGAGATACTACCCATTACTAGATATATCTTTGGCTCCCTAATAACTAGCAGCCAACATGGCGGTAACGTCTTTTGTTATTTCATTCCTTTGGGAATAATTGTAAACCATGTTTTTACGCATATTTTCTTAACCATTAAATTACTTGTCTTTCAGAATATCTTTTCAAAGCTGTAAATAAATTTAGCAGAGGAGTTGATTCTGTGCAAAAAATGATAGAGAACACCAAAACTAACGAGTAAGTACTCGGGGTTTTTGAAAAAAGAATTTCACATTTTAACATTTAATTTTACATTAGAATTATTATTTTAATTTTGTTGATTTTTTTCTAATTTGTATGTTTATAGCACTACTGCTGTTCGTACCATCAACGACAGATTGATGGGCCTTGAGAAAACTTTCTTAAATCCCGAGGGACTACCTGAAAGGCCTCTATATTGGTAAGTCAAAAAGATCTTCAAACTACAGTAATGTTGTTAGCCAAGCGCTCATGATTATTTTGAGAAGCCCACGGTTCTGCATAAAAAATAAAGAGTTTATCGAAAGCACCCATGGCACACTGATTACACAAATTAATATTACGTATAAGGTATATAAATCACCTGGTTGATTGTCTAAACATATGATCATAATATTTTTGATGACGTCATTTTCATGCGGTTGTTGTTGTTGTTGCTGCTGCTGCTGCTGTTGTTGTTGTTGTTGTTGTTGTTGTTATTATTATTATTATTATTATTATTATTATTATAAACGATTTAAATAATTTTTTATGTAATCAGAGCTTATTTATTTAGTTTTCCTGATGTCATTTTTACAGGCACAGTATCTTTGCTCCAAGTATCTTCAATTCATATGCTAGCGCCACGTTCCCAGGACTCAGCGACGCGCTCATTCTAGCAAGCAAGTCAGGAGAATGGAAACTAGTTAAAGAACAGTTGTCACGTGTCACCATTGCCATAGAGTGGGCGGCTCAATTTTTGGAAGCAACAATATAGACGAGATAAGAATAGTGTTTATCAACAAAGTATAGGACTAAATAGCAGTTTTGCGCCATCAAGTTATGGCGGTCATGTTGGATGCTATCACAAAAAAAGAATATCGATCGATCTCTAGATCTTTTCTTTGGGAAAATCTGCTATTTTTCGTGTGAAAATTCAACCACGCGAGAGAGATTTTGCTTTTCGTTTTAGCCATCCAACATGACTTCCGTTACGTGATGATCCAACATGAACGTCTTTTGGTGGTGTCCAATCATTTCTAATTAATCAAAAGTACAGAAAAATTGCGGCCTTAATTAAAGTTTAAATGATATGACTAAAGAAAATTTCAAGAAGGCTAACAGGCTTACTGTTTTATATCTTTTGAAATTATTACAAACCAATGGGGAACATAGTCACATACCCGCCTTTTATATTTCTTTTATAGAATGATTGCAAACCACCTGTAATGAACATTAACCAAGATGGCAGCCATATTTAGTCTTTTTTATTTTCGTCGGTATGATTGCAACAGAGGATTTTCACGGCAGTCATCTTTTATCCTGGTATTAGCAATGAAAATACGTATTGCATTAAAAGTGCGGCAATACGGGTAACACATTCATGCAACTTGTCACACAACATTGTTGTATTGCAAGTTGCAGAGCGAATGTTGTTCGTATTACCACGACGCGCGCAACAAATTTTCGTTGTGGCACGAAGTAGAAGCTTTCTCTACTCTTGGCAACAAGAAAAAATTGTTGCGCGCGGAGTGGTAATACGAGCAACATTCGCTCTGCAACTTGCAACGCTTTTAATGTGCACCACAATTTTCACGAATTTGTTGCCCGTATTAAAACACCTTAAAACAGATTTATTTTTTGCTATGCAAAATAAGTAATCGTTTTGAACACAGGTAGCCCAAGCTCAGTTTTTGGCTTTGCTTTACAGTAATAATGTATGGGGATTTCAATAATATTCGAATTTTACATCTAATATAAAATAAAATTTTAAAACATACAGGTGTCTTGATCTTCTTCTTAGCTACGTTTTTACCGAGTTTCAGCGAATTTCGGCCACTATGTATAGAATGGAAAAAAATATAGTAATATAAGAGTGGCCAAAATTTGCTAAAACTCGGCACAGACGTAGCTAAGAAGAAGATCAAGACATCCTATAAGTTTTAGAGATTTTTATTTTATATTAGATGAAAAAAATTCGAATATTATTAATAGTACCCATATATTTACTGTAAATTAAACCCAAAAACTGAGCTTGGGCTACCTGTGGTTTTGAAAACCCTCTATTGGGTAAATCATTCACTCTAAGCTTACATTGCAAGTATCCGATCGGTTTTGTATATTGTTTCAGTTTTTCCTGGAACAACTAAAAATCAGTGCTAATCAGACACCTTTTGCTCTGATGTAAAAGAAGCCTTAACTGGCGGTATTTGCCTATTTCAAGAGGGTGTTGTCAGAGTGTTAAGTGAATGGGTATGCCGTAACAAGACTGGAATGCACTATGGACCTCAAAACGTTATTTATTTCTTGTTCTTACTTTATTGACAAATTATAAAAAAATTATAAAAATATATCTAGATACAAGATACATTTGTTCTCGATATCGGTAGGCTTTTTAAATGTGTTCAGACTTCCACGATGCATTTTGGTCGTGGGATGTCATGTCTACTTGTTTGCGCATGTCCCCTAACTCCAATAATCCTTAATAAATAGCTGTATACAATTCGGTAGCATCGCATTTTCTTAACTGGAACAAACAAATACAGCGTAAACAGGGCCGTAGCCACCACACGGCAGGTGGTCTGGTCATTACTCGGGAAATGGTCCGGTTGGAAACATCGGAGAAAGAGTCAAAAATAAGCTCTTTAAACAAAAATTGGTGGGTTAGAAGAGGACTAACCGCACTGTTGACTACGGCCTTGATATAAGCGGACTTGTGTTTGCATTAAGTATGTGCAAAAATTAACTTGATTTCATAGTGCATTTGATATTGTGCAAAAACGATCTTGGATTGATAACTATATATATGATAACCAACATAATTACTATGGTTAACACTACTATTATTATGTGGTAACCTTTACCATTACTATGGTAACCACTATCGTTGCTATGGTAACTTGTATTATCCATAACAACAACCTTTATTTTTTCAGTTTCTATTGAAACTTTATCGATATTCTTTATTTTCAAGGTTTTTGAGTAAACATATAACAAATGAAATATACGACTCCTTCAATTTTTCGGTTTCTTTTCTAGTCCTTTATTTCCCTTTCATAATTTTTACTTATTATTTTTTCTATTTTTTGAATTTTTCTCTAAGAAATCTCTTCGAGCCTGCGTACAACTTCTAGTGTATTCGAAAATCTTAAAAAAGGAGTTCAATATTTAATATAGATTGATATTCCCCCGGGCACAGTGTGTGTGTGTGTGTTTGTGTGCGATAAGCACTACTATATATATACTAAGGGCCTAGCTGTCAATACTTGTTCAATAAACTTAAATATATCCCAAACCACGTATTTTGAATTCTTTTCAAAATTGGTACATGTAAACCTCCATATATGCAGATTATTATTTATCATTGCTTTTCCTAACAATCTTCTTGATTGTGCGCAAGTGCGAAAATTCGCGTCCAGTTGGTCCAAATATCTTTGAGGTTGCGATCCTTGTTACACTTTTCAATTAATTGAATAACACAGCGAAAGCGTCACAAGGAATGCACATTGATCCATAATGCTTTGCAACCGTAAATTACTAAACATAGCCATGAGGTACTGACCGAGAAACCCTTTATGAATGTGTAAGGATAATCTTATTAATGTATTTCTTACTGTTTTATTGGACCTCCTTACCTTTGTATGTAAATTGCCCATTTCAAACCACGTGATCTAAACATAGTGTCCTCCGGGCAAATGTTTTCAGAAAGATAAAGAAACAATTTCCCATGTTTACATCACGTACTTTGAAATGGGCAATTTACATATGAAGGTAAAGAGGTCTATTTCCTAAAAAGTCGAATACTGAAAACTAAATACTGAACACTGAGATTACACATTCCGAGACCGAAATGTATGTTGTTCTTGTATGTTTTGGAGTCCTTACAGTCGATTACAAATGGATTGCCAGACAATCAGTAGTAAGACGATCAACAATGCAAAGTCTTGGAATGTGCTATTCAGTATGCAAAATTCAGTTTTCAATATTCAACCGTTTTTGAAATAACTGTACATAAAAGAATATCGTGAATTGTTTAATATTGAGGCCATTTCCGAGATACGCTCAAATGAACGTGAGCAATAGTGAACAATAGTTTCAAGTCGAGGCTTCGCGCAAAGTTTTCATATATTTGTTATATTTTTCGCATAAAGCCTCGAATTGAAATTCAGTATTGTTTGCAGGAACTGGAGTGTATCTCGTAAACGGCCAATTACGAGATTATTCTCTACCCATGGTTTTTATGGAAACAGTTGGTTGGTACAGGCCTAATCCAGCATCAAAGAATGTTTATTAATATTTATTCTTGCATTGTCAGCTCGTCAAACAAACTTCAAACAGTGCAAATCCTGTTTAGACTTATCTTTTCTACCCCATTTACACAAAACGTGTTTAGTTAACCTAGATTTTTCATTCTCATATAACGAGAGAGAATCTAAATATAAAGCAGTTCAAATAATTAAAATTTATTTGGTGCGAGGTGAAGAACAATCTTCAATTTTGCTCCAATGGCAATGCAGTGTTTACGAGAAAATTTTCAAACCTTGTTTAGTAAACCACATTAAAACATGTTTAAGTCCCAGTGTGAATCAGTTACAGTACTGTATTAGTTAGCTAGAAAAAGCTATAACCATTAGCGGATCCAGGGGGTCGAAGGTGTCCACGGAACCCCCTTGAAGTTTGATTTTTTTAGGTACTATGTGAAAAAATATTAGAAGATAAAATATTTTCTGTTCTATTTTTAAGTGCCATTACAAGATAGGATCAATCAAATGATTTAAGCCATTTTTTGTCAACCGTCGACCAAACAGTTGAACTTTATGCAAAGTTGGCCTCTTAAAAGAAACACCCCCTCCACCCTTTGAAAAATCCTGGATACACTACTGATAACCCTTCAGCATTCTCGATTTGGTTTGAGTCCAAGGTTAATTGTAGGTCCCTTTTGTTGTATGGGAGGTTTTACGCGTGACGTAGTGGACGCCGTCAAAATCTGAAAAATGTTTGAACATAATTTTCGAAACCTGTTGGTTTTGCTTCAGTCAAATATATGAGATTTGTGTATTTACAGATGACAGACTTACAATTTTTGAAATTTAGAAAGCGTAGAGAATCCTTATCGATCTTAAAATTGTGTTTTTGATCAAAATAAATTGACGTTTTAACGGCAAGTCGTCAGATTTTGAGTTGAAAATAGAGATTCCATAAAACTTCCCAGAGTTTTACTGGGGATGGGGGGGACAGTATACACAATGTTTTCAAAATTACATGCATAGACCTCAACCGACCAAATCAAAATAGACTGAAGAGCCCAAGGTCACTATAAAATCCAAAGTCCGCACCGTAAAAACTGATGTAGCATAAATCACTAGTGAGAGGAATGTCTAAAGTGGGTCTTCTGCCATATGGCCACAGCTGCTTGGACTATAAAGATATTTATAGATGTCGCAAAGCTGGTAAGCCCTTGGGTTAAAGACCGCGGGTAATATTGGTCATGCATAACCGGCCCATACTAGCGCTGTAGAAATGTCATCGACAGATGAATCAACTATCCCAAATGCATTGCCAAATAACGTGTTGAAGGATTAATCCGTCATTGACACAAATATTATTTCTTCCTGATTACCTCTTTTATGTTGGCAAGGATGGTCGTCTACACCCCTTTTTGTTCACTCGTATTTCAATGTTTTCCATAAAGGTACGGTAATACGAGCAACAAAAATACTCAACTCGTCTCGCAACATTGTTGAATTGTCCAGTTGAATGTTGCTCGTATTACCGTACCTTAATATACTGAAGGAGTAATTTTTCTAAAGCTACGAGTACAAGAGATGGTCCTTAACTGATACTGGTGTGTTTTGAGAAAAGCGCGCTCTAGTACCTTCCAAAACATCCATTTTATTTCCATCCACATTAAAAAGTTATAGATAAGAAAGCGCTGTGATCTTATATGATATCCGGTGAAGTACTGAAAAACCTCAGGCGACAATTTCAATCCATCATTTGATCGATCACTTTTGTATCCGGTTCTGGTGGCAAGATTAAAAAGATTACAGTTAGTTTAAGTCATGCTGGATTTTGGAAGACGTTGCTTTGTTGTTCTATTTTGGATTGAGTAAAATGACGTCTTTTCTTTCTTTTGTCTTTCTTTCTTTCTTTTCCTTTCTTTTGTTTTCTTTTCACTTGGAAAGTGAGGTTGCAGACAACCTGTGTCATGATGGCTTATTTATGTAGCTTTTCGTCGTTTAATAAGCCCTACAGAGAAGAGGACTAGTATTTTCTGGTACGCAATTTCTCATATTTTATTTATAAGTGGTGATATTTTGCAGACATAAAGGCTACAAATCACTTGGATACCCGTTTTAGAAGACTGGCACTAGACAATTCATGACATGTCCCGGGAGGGGTAGGGAAGTGTTAGTCGGACGAGAAATGCTCGAAGCCGTCCATGTTCGCCGTCAAAATACCGCAGTACTTCGGTAGAAAAAAGACAAACGCAGGACCTTAAAAATACCTAGCATGCTGTGAAGACTTACCTAACACACTGCAAGGCCATGGGTTTTACTTAGGATGGCTTAAAAAGGTAAAAATGCTGGCTTATTGATTCAAATTATCCCGCTTTCCAAGTGACTTGCCGTCTTCCCGGTGAGCTGAATGTGACGGTAAAATGCCGAAGCGATGAAACTCTGCGTCTCACCGAAACCAATTCGATACGTAAATACCATTGTAGAGTGTCTTAAGATTTACTAGGAGTAAATTATGTTGCAGGAAATCTTCGTATTTGGTTTGGACAAAACTAGAGATAAACTTCAATTAAAAACAAGTTGGACTCGCCGACAGCCGAACATTTCGGAGTAATGGAGTCTCGCCGGTCCACGACATAAAGCCACAAAAAATGGGTAAGCTTGTACTTCAAATATTTTTCCAAAAGGCCTTGGTACAAGTAGTCTTCAATAGAAACTGTCCTGTTATTTTTTGTTGTACAAATGAAAGCAAGTTTTCGTTTATGGTTGATTGAGTGACAATCTCGATATCTCCCTGGAGTGGGTCACGTAGGCAGTAATACCAGAAGGTTCTTTCCCGCTCGCTCAAACTAATTATTTGGTTTCCTTGTCGTCAAAACAAGCATCCTATTTTCTTCTTCGCAATCGCTGTTGTTTAATTTTTGTATTTTTTGAAGGAAAGAACCGAATTCCTGTCTTTACAAGCTTATTGTCACCTTGTTTATGTAGTCTTAACCAACTCCAAAAATAGATTTACCATGTTGTAGCACACACACACACAAAAAAACCCGATTTGTGATTTATAAAAGATTTTTAAATATAGCTCACATCGGGATTCCGATTTATTTTTACACCATTTAGATAATTTTCAAAATTTTTAATTTGAAGAATTAATTTAAAAGTATTTTCGTATTTTTGAAATCGAAAATGTCTTGGAGAGATATATCGCTTTACACGTGTATTTGTTGACAGAACAGTATTTTTTCCTTGAGATGTTTTGTTTCCTACAAAAAGATATATTTTTTTATCTTTTATTGATATTTTCTTTTCTAACCAAAACGAGCCTCAGCTCATGCTTTTATTTGACTCTGTTCTGGTTGAGAACATTTCCCACAGCTGAATGGTTTTCAAAGTGTTTTGCTGATGAAAGAAGTTGCCCGAACGCTAAAGTTCACCGCTGCATAGATTTGCTTTCATTAATACGTTATGACTTCTGTTCAGTTTTTTCTTCTTGCTTGTATTTATGTCCCTTATTATTGTTTATTTAAAGAAAAACAATCTTTTACTTTTAATGTCGTAGGTCATTTTTCATTTGATGCCTCACTTGTAAGTCTCATTTAGTATTGTTTCATGGTCTGTCTTGGAGGGGGTTTCGAGACATTTCTTTTTTTCGATTGCGTATTTATAAACATATTTTTTTAATCCAGTTCTAATATTTCTTTCTTTTTCCTTTTTTTATTTTCAGTTAAATACTTGTTACTCTTTTGCTGTTGCATTGCTCATGCAACATTTCAATATCGAATATTTATGCTTGCATTTCAGTAGTCTTTAAAAATAGTTTCGCTTTTAAGTGTGCGTAGACGGAAACAAAATCTGTGCATAGTTTAATAAGACTAGTTATTTCATTTAATTCATAGATTTTTGAAATCTGCTAGTTGGCATGCTGTATTAAGTACATCACTTAAATTGTGCTCTGAATTTTCATTAAATATGCTTTCTACTTCGAAACACTGAATAAATTTGCGCGGTTGGTTAATAATTAAACCAAAATGTGACATGATAAACACTAAATAATGTATAATAGTATGGACTCTTTAACCAAATTTTGATGTGTGCACAAGTTTTGGAAGTTGTAAATTGGAAAAAAAAACTATATTTAGGATGTTTAAATTCACAGAAACCATGCATAATTATTTTGAACTACTTGTTTAAATCATGATGGAAATTGAAAAGATAACCAAGAAATAGTTGTGACAGAAAGTGTGCATTAAATGATTTTTTTCAAAATATATACTCACTTCTGATTGGCTGCTGGACCCTGGTCAATTCTCCGTGACACGAGATCATTTTCCAACATTTTTGTGGCTGTACTCTGACATCACTCATTTTCCAACAATTTTTGTGGCTGTACTCTGATGTGTTTTTTGCCTAATTTATTTGGCACTTAGACTTGTAAACACAATGTGTAGAGATGATTTAATGAATAAAGCAAGTTTATTCATAGTTAAGTTACAAATATATTTTAAAAAATAATAAAACAATTATTAGATTTGGCTATCATATTGACATGAAGAATTATGCAGACCTGGCTGTCATCTGCTGAAGCTGGATATTATTACCTAGCTAGGGAAAAATATCAAGTTTCTTAAAAAATAATTTAAAAAATTTAAATAAATGAATGAATGAATGAATGAATGAATGAATAAATAAATAAATAAATAAATAAATAAAACAGATCAATTTTATTAAACCCTGAAACAGCCATAAGGCTGATCTAAGTAAGGGCATAAGTAACTCACAGATCAAATTAGAATTTAGCATACTTTCTTTCATGAACTTAATTGCTCAGAGAAGAGCATCTTTTAGCTTTTGTTTGCAGGTCCATAGGCTAGGACGACCCCCTCTACCCACCAATGAGTTCCAGTTTGAAGTTCTCTTGCCATTCTTTGAGGCTCTTTAAAAAATTGAGGTCAAGTGAAATAAAACAAAGCAAAGACATACAGGTCCAGTCTTATTGAAAAATGAACCCATCTGTCAAGAATGCAGCCTACGGGCCTGGTTTGCATGTTATCATTGCATGGGTAAAATACACAGTCATTGTCAAAAAAGCTTTACAATAGCAAATAACAAAAAGTCCAAAAGAAATTTTATATGACTGTATTCATCAACTCAGACTTTATGAAATATTAACTTTTTTTACTCATTGATTTACTAAACTTAACAAACTTCTTGTGGATTGGTTAGTTTTCACATCAATCTAGATTGTTGGTGGAGATAGTGCTAGAAAAAGCTGGATGAACTAAAAACCTGAGACAAATAGAATTACACCATATACCCATGAAACAATTACTATTTAACAGTGTAATAGTATTTAGTTAGCAACTATTTTGTTATCATATATTAAACTAAGAATTCACTTGGGCATAAACTACACAAAGAAACACAAAAACTACCAGATAATTTGCTACTGTTATTTGCACTGTTCTGCTTCGGTGCTATCCTCTAGTTTGTACATAATAGTTCAATCAGATAATACATTTTAAGTTTTATTTCACAGATATATAGCATGCTCTCTCTCTCTATGTATATATATATACAGCTATTTCATAAAAAGTTGATGAGGCAAACGGCAAATGGCAATCGGTTGCAAGACCAAAAGGAACTGTGGGACCCCAATAACATCTTCATATTCATTTCATAAACACTAAAAGACATCTGCACCATTCAGTGAAGATCTTAAAAGGTGGTGCAGACATTTTAAAAGTATTTATGAAAAGGATATGAAGATATTTTTACTACCCAACAGTTCCTTTCAGTTGTGCTATCGCCAATCACCGATTGCCATTTGCAGCATCAACCTTTTTTGAAATAGCTATATATATATATATCTGTGTGTGTGTGTGTGTGTCATATTGGTATAATGCAATTTGGACGGTTGAAAACCATTTAAAATATTGAAAGCCAAAATCCATTGCTTGAGCCTTTGATAATTTTAACATGTTCTCAAATATCTGTTACACTTTATGAAAATGTAATTTATGCACATAGCCTCCTTTCTTAACTAGGAAAAAACCTTTTCAGGCTTTTGTGCAAGTTTACCAAATTGTTTGATTATAATTGTTAAGAAAATTTGAGAACATGATTAAAAATAATTGTTAGATAAGTTAAGACAAGTGCAAGTGTGCATTTATGGTTTCTAGATGTTTGGAACATTGTGAAATAGAAATTGAATACCATGTATACTATTTTTAAACTGATATTTTGGACTTTAATCCTCTTCTGTCCTATCCCAACATTTAATGTGCATTATGTACTGATGCAGCTTAAACTAAATTACTGGCTAGTTTTCATCTCTTGTAAGTTTTTCTATAGTTTTATTTGACCCTAAAAGATAAATTAAAATGGTGAAGAAAATTATTGAAAAGTGGTAAAAGTAATTATATTGATATTTTAAGTACTGAAAGAGTTTTTATTTTGGCATTGGTGTAAGTTTCTTTTAATAGTAAATCAGTTAATATAATCCAAAACAATAGAAAAGCTCTTCCACCCACCCTATTCTATTACTGTGAGTATTTTCTGTCAATTGTACATTAAAGAAAACTCAGTTAAAAAAATCCTTTAATTGTGTACACTGTTTTGCAAGTAAGCCTTTTTTTCCTGCTCACTAGATATCACAATCAAGATATTTTTCCTTTTATTATGAAAATATTACCATATAAGGCATTATATAAGCCTAGATATTCTTGTTTATGGATATGTCATGGAGAATTACGTTAAAAACTTATACATGTATTAGTAACTGTCCAAAATGAAGTTAGAAGAGTAGTACTAAGGTTCTGTTTCTTCACCTTTGGTTTAAAAATCTATGCTGTTAACATCTATAATATCTCAACTCTGGCTTTAAAAGTAAGTGTTAATTTAAAAATATTCTTATGAATAAAATGAAATCATAAATTATACATTTATGTATAGTACATTTGAACAAGTGTATAATTATTGTACTTTTGTAGTTTGATCTTTCACCTCAAAATGTACATTTTGGATTAAATTTCAACTTTATACTAGTAGAGAGTAAAATGGTTTGGCAAATGACCCTTAAACAAAATAGTTGTGTTTTAATGGAAATGATCTGAGTTTTATGTGTCAGTTGTTCTCAGGAAATCCTTTTCCTTTCCTGATATTTTTTTCCTAATTTACATGCATTTTTTCTGCAGACTTTTGTGTAGCTATTTTTTTACATACTGCATCATTGAAAAATGCAGGATAACATAGTCTCGATAGAGTGCATGTACAATAAATATTATAAAATGTAAAAAACAAAAAGTGTCAGATTGACATATTTAAAATTCATGTTGCAGGTCAAATTAAGCATTATTCACTTTACTCCAACAAAGGACTAACATCCGAAACGCAAGTTTTAGTATTCCCACCTGACATTGCTACAATTTAACTCATTTCCAAAATTAAATATTGCAATACAAATGTTACATTTAACTTGGTTTTTTGACAGAAAGTCTTTAATTTTGTACTGTACTTGTTCATATGTACCCTACAGTTTGAACATTCACAGGAAGAGTAACTTGGTGTCTTAGGAAGGTTTTAGAAGTGGTCTAGTTTAATGTCACATATTTGAGGCTGATTGTTTACTCTGAGTCAATCTAAATACAGAAAGAACAAGGCCTTGGCATTCTTGTGCAAATTTTTCAAAATCCCTCTGATTAAAAAGTTTGGATTATATCTCAGCTGCTTTGCCTTGGTATGTAATTTATTAACCAATATCACTTTTCTGGTGATAATCAAAATTGCAAAATATTTTTAAAAAACTGATTTCTGTGCACTTTGATTATTGTTGCCTAGAAACATAGATCAAGCAGAATTTGACATTCTTCTCAACTTCTATCCTCACACAATTATTGGTCCAAAGGACATTCTGATTGGCTTACTGTGATTCTCAATATTCTGCGAACTCGGTAGTTGCAAGTTGCCCATTGGAATTTGGTTTTTCACTGCCGCCAATCAAAAATATAAAAGGTACCGACTAATTAGCCTTGATTGACAGCAGCAAAAAACCAATTTCACAGCAAGTCGTTGAAGTGTCTGAGTTCGCAGAATTTTGAGAATCGCTGTAAAGGAAAGTTGATCTATCCATCAAATGAAAAGTAGAAGTGTGGTAAGAAAAAAAGTACTTCAAGACACCTTAAAGCATTTTTGGCATGGGTACTATGTGATGCTAGGGTCCAGGGTTCGATGTATGTGAGTATAGAGTAGTTGTTTGTTTGTTGTCTCCTGTGCTTTGAGGGATTTTTCTCAGGGTTCTCTTGTTTTCCTCCAACTGTAAAAATTGTTACAAGATTCCAATTTGACCAGGAATTGAAGTACCATCTGAAAATTATCTACCAGATAATGATGTGATGCTTAAAACAAACATGTTATTCACCATTCCATATTTTGTTGATGTTATATAGTGACATATTTATACACATTTTTTTACCTACAAGAAGGTATTAAAGTGAAAATTAGTTATAAGTGAAAGGGCTACACATGCAGATGGTAAAGTAAAGCAGTCATTAATTTTACAATATTAACTTGTTAAAATGTGTTATTAGTGTTTATTCTGTTATAAATGTAGTAATTGCAAATCTTATGCATGCATAATTGAAATAAAAGTTGATTCAAGGGTCTACAAGTACATTGATTGAAGCATATGGTAGTAGTCTATTTCTTGCATTATCAACTGACCCAAGTGTTTAAAATTGACAAAACCAATCACTGAATACCTTTAAAGAGCTTTCTGTTAAAATGGTGTAAGAGTATGGAATTCCTTTAACCTTCAGATATTAAATCATCTAACAGTATTAGTAAGTTAAAGAGAAATCTTTCATCTGTTGTACTCTATATAGTGTTTGTAAATTATTATTTAACTCTATATTTAGAAGGTTTTGATTTCTCAATTGCATTATTTGTCACTTACATTTTTTCAAAATTTTAAACTCGGCTTTGAAAACCAATTGTAAAATTGATCATTTCTCCCCCCCCCTGAGTTAAAAGTATCACTCACTCGTGAAATCACTCGTGTACTACTGTCTTCTATCTCTCAAGTCATACCTATTAATGTTGTTAGTGTTTATTCTATTATGAATTAATTCTGCACTAAAATGGAAGAGTGAATTGAAGTAGACTCTTGTTCAACTGTGGTTTCATTATGCACTAACACTATTCACAATTCTAGATCTACATATAGAGGAATAGAAGAGTTTCTAATATAAATGGGATTTTATAAAAAAAGTCCTGTATTTTACTATAGACTCAATGTAATTTAAATGACCAATATGTTTTTGCAAGCTTCAAAAATAATAACATTCTTGCTCATAATTCCAGTATGTATTTTTATGGAGTTTTTTATTGGACATGAATGTCTGTGTGTATTGATAATATTATAATAGTTATGGCACTTGAATGGCTAGCAAACATTTCAACATATGAATCATAAAAACCAATGTTTAATTATTATGCTCCATCTTTTGACTATTTATGGTATTGTTTCTATCTTTAAGATCAGTTATTTGTCTATCCTCACAAGATGAATCACAGCATTTAAATTATCAATTATGAATGTATATATTATACGGTAGTACTATGTACAAGATTGACATTATATGCATCTTAGAAAACTGCTTTATACTAAATACTGAGAATAAAACTAAACTTGACATAGTTCTCAGATAAATTCCATGATTTCTCTTAAAATAGGAGGCATATACATAATGTTTAGTGGTAGGCATTTCATTTCGAATGCTTTGCTTTTAAAACATATTTTTTAAGGTACTTGTCAACATAATTAGTATTCATGTTCTAAACAGTTATTGACAGCTGTCGACAATGTCTGGTGATTTCATGTGGTTTCATTGTACAGTTGACAGTTTATATGATGTCTGGAGATATTTTGTCTGGAAATTTAAAACATTTCATTAATAACTCTTCCCCAAAAAAAATTGCTTTTGTGTTAACTTAAATTAAAAAAGAAAAATAAGACCTTTATAAAAGTTTAAGGAAATATTTCATGAGTAAATTTAAGTGTAAAAATGGGTATGATACAATTCCTTAATATGTGAAATATAAAAGGTGAAGTGTTAATTCTTCTATATATTTGTTTAATGTCCATGAAATTATGTATAATTTATTTTAATTAGTTGATAACAAGATGTAACAGTTAAAAAAACTTTGTTTTGACAAAGGGCAAATGCTTGAAATGTCGTTAAGAAGTACTACCATTTGCGATCAACCGTTAAGCATAAACTTTTTTGCTGGTTGTTTCAAGTTTCAAATGAGACGTTGTCTGGTTTTGACGGGCATGTTTGGGAGCGTGAAAATGAACGTTTTGATGTGCACAATGACAGGTTTTGACAGGTCTATTATTAGCTTTGTGCATGGGAAACAACTCGTTTTCAATTTTATTGTCATTTATGATCCGAGATGGATGCGGCCGCTCTTACAAACCTGGTATCGCAGGGTATTTACCATTTACATGGAATTTCCGGGCAGACAAACCGGTCACTACATAGGTAAATGGAACACTGTTGTTTTTGGAACGTTCCATTTCCAAATTTGCATTAAAATGAACTTAATTTGGGTTTCCTGTGTATCCAAAATGGCAGGAAACTTTAAAAATTGAATTTTGTGTCTTGAAGAAGCTCTTCCAGTTGGAAATTCCCGAAAAGTGCTGTTCCATTTATCTTCAAACCGGAATTACCGGAATTTCCATGTAAATGGTAAAGACCCGCAGTCTCCAACAATATTATTAGTATTGGCACTGATAGAACAACATATTTCCTTCCAGCAGGAGCGTTAACAGCCGTTTCAAACGATCTCAAAGTGTCTGCAGTCACAGTGAAAAAATATGGAATAGGTTTTGCGAGCAATTC
>JANTNT010119979.1:0-10842 GCA_024752375.1 Entacmaea quadricolor
TAATAATAATAATAATAATAATAATAATAATAATAATAATAATAATAATAATAATAATAATAATAATAATAATATTGTATTTTCAATTTTACTAATAAAAACTGGCGATAATAAAAAACGTAGAGGCATATTAAAAAGAAAAAAATTAAAAGCGACGTTTCGGCGATATCACAGCGTCATTTTCAAGCACTGAAAGAAAAGTTTTAAAATTCAACTATATATAAGAAATGGAGCAAGAAAAACAAAATGCAAACAATTAAAATAAAGAACGCCCAAGGGAATTAAGTAAAAAGTTTTGCGCCAATGGAATAATTTTGAGTATTTAAAATAGGCTTGATGTCCCTAATAAATAGCATGTCGTACAAAAGGCAATCAAATTTTGAAGTACATTTTTTAAGTGGGGAAAATTTTTGATGTAAAGTATCTAAACCGGTGTCATGGTTATGAATAATATGTGCTTGCCTATAGCCGAGTATTTATGTTCGTTTATGCGCTTATGCGCTGATGCAAGTGGCGGGTTGTAAAATCGACATAATCAGCATTGCACTGATCACATTTGTAGTACACTACGCATTGCTTATTGATAATATCCGGCTTCTTTTCTTTAGGTCTCTGATTAAATCCGCCGATGATTGATCCGTAAAAGGCAAAGAGACCCTAACAGTATGAACATTGCTATGGATAAATGAATGAGCAACACCATTAAGATTATCAATAAAATTGTCAAAAATAGAATCAATTATAGAATTAAAGGGTAATTCAATTTGGAAAACAAAAAAATAACACGAAGCTCATCACATTCGATCTTAAAAAGCATCCTAACTTGTCCAATATTCCCACATTACGACTCCTCAAAGAAGCATCGGTCGCAGACTCAACCAAGTTTGCAGAAATTAGCTCTCAACCACCCAAAGCTAGAGGTAGAGACCTCCAAAACATTTCCATCCGTATTTACAGAAAGAGAAAAAGTTAAATGCAAAGTTACGTAAAATTCTCTATAAGCCCATATAGCCGAATCAATCTGCTCTAATGGTTCGCGTTTAGCACATCTATATGGTCTTCCAAAGACACACAAAGAGACTTTGAGTATGTGACCTATCCTTTCTGCTTCAGGTTCGTATAACATTTTGTTGGCTAAGTGGCTGGATAACAAGTTAAAACCATTGTCTTATAATGAGTTTACGATTAAAGATGCCTTCCGATTCTTTGATAAAATCCGTGAAATCCACTTTGAGTCTGAACACATTCTTGATAATCTTAATGGTGTTGATCATTCATTTATCGGGTAAGCACGTTAAGACATCTTTCGGAATGATGTATCTTCGGAAGCCTGTCCGACGAACCAAACCCGAAGCTGACAAATTAACTTAATCCGATTCTAACCGATCACCGACCGTAATAAAAGGAACATTTATCAGATTCTAGGCCCAACTTTAACGAGGAAATCAAATTTTTCTATCGAAAAAAACGGTTTGGCGTTTACATATTGAACAATTCGGTTACAAAACCTTATATACAACGACATTCATCTACACCTTTTTTTCATGGATGGGCGATCACCAATAATAATGAGCACAAACGCTTCGCAATCCTTCATAAGGACGTCAGGGATGTTAGTTAATTACATGAGGGGGGGGGGGCGGTGTTTAGTTTATGAAAAGCATCACCCAAAAAATGTACCTCCCTCAAATATCAAAATTCATAAAATGTACTCCCCATGTGGCTTCCTTTGCAAAAAAATTGTACCCCCTCCTCTACCTACAATTTTATCAAACCAAATTAAGGCTGGCAAGACAGGTATTCGGACTCAAGCATTGATAAGAGAAGAAGGGTGGTATTTTGTGTGTGTGTGTGTGTGTGTGTGTGTGTGTGTGTGTGTGTGTGTTTTAAGTGACTGTATGTATAGCGTAGAATGAAGGATAAAGCGATTTAGTTTTTCGGGCATTTGTAAAGTAAGAAACATAAAGGTAGAAACATGGCGAATGTTTGCATGTAATATTTTGTTCAAGGGTCAAATTTGTTTGTTTGTTTGTTATCGAGGGAACTACGAAATGCGTGACTGTGCAGTGCATATTCTGGAGGTGTTGGGAATCGGCATCGACTGAATAAACTTGTTTTGGGAAATTTTTGAAGTTTAGAGCTGTCCAGGTGATCTGATCGCTTAAAATTAGCCAATTAGAGAACAGCAGCAAAATAATATAAAAACGCACATAATTCTTTGCGCGCCTAGAGTTTACGTTTTCTTTGTAAAACCAATTAAACAAAACTCGTCTGGAAGGAAATTCAGTTACTCTCTCAGCCTTTTTTCTCTCGAATAGGGCATTTTGTCGTCTTAAAATTCAAGGGCACGGTCTCTCACCGAAACTCTCTTTCGAGTACCTGACAAAGACGCAAGCTTGTGAGAAGGATACAAACGGCAACGCTCCAAAAGACTGTTTCTGTGTTCGTATGATTTTTTACGGTTTTCAAATAGACAGTGAATTCGATTGAAACTTAGATAAAAACTTTCTTTTGATGACCGTTTAAAATAGATACAGCAAAACAAAAGTTTCACAAGCTTCAAAAGCCCGCCAAGAGCAAGACTTGCCTGCCACAAGTCAGTTAAGCTGAATTTTTTTCGCGAACTTTGAATGTAGCAAATTACTTCAGACACAATAAGTTCAAAAATGCAATACTTTAATAAATTAATACATACAGATTCCATATAAAAGAGATAAAAGACTGTAGGTGAACAACTGCTTTGTCAATCCACCAAGACGAATTCATTTTTGGCGAGGATGTTGCTCAAGTGACTGTCTTTTCAACTTTTTAACGAAATGTTTCTGCCATTCTATTACCAGCAATAAGGTATTTGTGTCTCAGTTATACTAACTAGAAAATTTTTCAGCCAATAAATTGAATAACGACTGCGATTCCTATCAATTTTGCCTTTATCCCTGAGTCCTCGCGACCCTGCCTCGTTCCGCCATTTTTGATTCAAAATGAGGAATGCCCGCACGGAATTCTGGGATACGCTTTTTAAATATTTTCGTCTTCGCGGTTAAATGACGTCATCAGATTACCTGGATGTGAGTGCAACAGTAATTGGTGGTATTGTACTAGCATGGGGAAAAGATGAGTGGATAGGTGTAGGGTAAACTTTAACAGATAAGTATAACGTGTAGAATAGCGTGTGAAATATATATATTTGTAAGGATTAAAACTATTTTTTATATATAGTTGAATTTTAAAACTTTTCTTTCATTGCTTAAAAAATGACCTTGTGATATCGCCGAAACGTCGCTTTTAAAATTTTTTAACTTTTTAATATGCCTCTACGTTTTTTTATTATCGCAAATTTTTATTAGTAAATTGATTAGTAAATCTCTTCTACTTCGAATTTTCAATTTTATCATTTTTATTATGTACTGTGTAAAACGTACAAGGGTCTTTAATTTTCAGTGGTTAACTTTTTTCTTTTTACCAATTATTGTAAACAACATTAATTTGTGGACGATTTGGAAATTATCATAAAAATAACCGCAATTTTTATTTACTAGTGAGCAGAAGGAGGTGAAATATAAATTTCAAAATTTCTCTATGTTGACCATAAATAATCAGGAAAAATGTAAAAAAAAAAAAAAAAAAAAAAAAAAAAACTTGTAGTGCCAATTAAAAAACTCAAAGCCTTTAGGACCCAACATCGGGCTTTTTCTCGGAAGTCATCAAAACCTTCCAAAGATCTTCATAGAATTAGAGACGTGGTTTTAAAATGCCAAGATATAAATTTGCCGTACAACTACAATACATATATCCAATTACTCTAATAAAAGTAAATAGAAGCCAGATAAATCTAGCATACTTACAATATATTGTAACCACAGTTTGTGCAGAGACTGGTTGGTTCTTATTGAGGTTGTTCTTGGCCTGGCACTCATACGTCCCATTCTGATCTCTTTTAATATTTCGTATACTGAGTGTAGCACTTCCTGTTCCTGTGCTCTTGATCACTCTGATATTACCTACTATCTGTACCCACGTGATGTTAGGTGTTGGTGAACCAATAGCAGTGCAAGAAAGACTCAGATCTTGACCTTCTGCTATGTTCTTGGTAAGCGGTGGTTTTGCATTGAACCGAGGAGGAACTTTATAAAATATAAGTAAAATGCAAAAATTATCATTTTTAAAAACATTTTATGTATTTATGTTGTTTTCTTAATACAATTGAGGTAGACTCAGATGTTGATCTTCATCAGTGTTCTTTGCTGGATGTGCCCGTTGGCTAATCTTTGGAAGAACTGCATGAAAAAGAAACTGAAAAAAGAACTGTATGAAAAAGGAAACGTTTGATGATTGTAAAGCGTGTATCTGGTTAACTTTTTGCACATTTGTGCATACCAAGCTTAAGTAACTTTAAAACTAATAAATAATACCAGCTCCAGGATTAAAGAAGAAATTACAGCATACCTGTAACAATTAGTTGTACTTTGCTTATAATATCTGAGCTCGATCTTAAAGACAGGCTACATCCATACATTCCATTATCGGCAGTAGTTACATTAGAGATGACCAGTGTGGCTTTTGACTCTTTACTAACTCGAGTAGGGTTCAATAGCCTGGAAGGACACGTAGTAGGGCTAATTTTCCATTTCCACTTTTCTACTCGGTCAAACTTATCTTCCAATGCTATAATCTGCCGATTACCACTCTGTGGGTAAAAACTCCATATTGGTGATGTAGAACTGAACTCATTATCTCTGTCGGCCACGTAATAATCCCACATGAAGCTGGCGTTTTGTCCAGACAAAACGTACAATACGCTTGGAGGATCTTGAGTGAAACGAGCAGATTCTGTCAATAGAAAGCAACATAATTTTATAAACCAAAAAGCAAGCTAACATTTTACATACCGCCGCAACACTACTAAGGAAATAAAATGAATCTTATTGCTCAATGAAAAGAGAAAATAAGAGTACTTAACGATTATATATAACAATTTTAAAATATTTATAACATAGTTTTTTATTAATTTGGCGCCAGTCGAAAACATGCGTTTAGGCTTCCTTCAGTCAATTACATGCAAAGGTAAAAAAGACAGTATATTCTCTATTGTGAAAATGCATACCCAGGGATCTTATTTTAATAAGAACACTTGTGATTATATTTCAAACAAGTATGCGGAGGAAATTTCTCGTCTCTCCCTTGAAGAGTCGTTATGTCGGAAGCCTTAACGCATGTTTTAGACTGTCGCCAAGTTTGTCAAGGTCTCCGCCGTAATTATGAAAGGACCTGTAATATTTAAAGGCAAGTTTACAAGCTGGCGCAAAATGCCTATTATTTCACGGACATGCTTCTTTCATTCCCGTCATTTTTATCGTTAAATATATTCAAATAAGTAGCGCTAAACAAAAGACTTCGAAAAGCCGTTACGGAAAGTGGTATACAAACAAGCTTCTTTTGAACTAAAAACTTATCAAGATTCAAACTTAGCGCTCGAAGATAGAATTCGTAAGACTGTTTGTTTCTTGTTACTAAAGGCGGTATGCCGAACAAGTTACCTTTGAAGTAAAGCTTATCGAGATTTCAAACTTATAGCGCTCAAGGATAGAATTCGAAAGACTGTTTGTTTCTTGTTACGGAAGGTGGTATACCGAACAAGCTTCTCTTGAAATTAAAGTTCTTAAAGCTTATCAAGATTTAAACTTAGCACTCAAAGATAGATGCACATGTAGGATTCGAAAGACTGTTTCTTAGTTCTTACTGAAGCTTCTTTTAAGCTCTTAAGTGATTCAGGTAGTGAGAAGGAGGAACCTAGTGCTTTTCACTATGAATACTAAGTAATAAGCAGTTTTCATATAATGCCTTATTACTGACTTCAGGTAAAAAGCAATACTATAATTTGAAAATGTTTAAAAGATGATTTTTAGTTTTTTGTTGAATATAGACAAATGTCTTTACTTTTCCGGTGGTAAGCGGCAATTTTTTTCTATGGGAGACACAGGTTGACATCTTAATCAAGGCAACAAATCGATTAAACAGATTATCCATCTCTGAAACCATTTGCGCTAGCTTTTGCACTTTACATTTATCGACAGTGTTTGTGGCCTGGTTTACCATGAAGCGTAGTACAGTTTACCCACAGTCCCTCTCTCCGAAAGGTAGACAAATATTGATCCCTAGGTGACCATAGATTTTCATTGTCTGTCCTCTTATTGATCCTAGACGAAGTGTTAAAAGGATCAAAACTCAAGTGGAACCACGAGCGCAGCGATGCACTTTTATCCTTAGAGCATCTTCATGAGAGTGTCACGATTTCAAATCGCCGGGCACTTCGATTTAGTAAGACAATATTGGTACTAATTATACAACAAAAGAAAGCGACTAAAGCTTTCTGGTCTTGGCAGTTAACGACGTCATAATGCAAAATGCCTATTGGTTAACTTCTACAAGCGTCATAATTCATCTCTATATAATTGTATTAAAGAATCCTAGTCAGCCTCAATGCATTTCGCGGTTTGTTTACAAATGAAAATTTGCATTTATGACCATGAGAACGACTGAATCTGATTGGCTGATACAAAATTAGCCAATCAAATGAGACCATTCTCACGGTTTGTCGCATCAGTTATTTTTTTGAAAAACATTGTCACCCCATATTCAACTGATAATCTTAGAAGCATGGAAGGTCATTCTTCAGAGTAAAATATGGATTAATCTGATCAAAAGCGATTCAAAAAAGGGCGTTGAATGAAAGAATATATTTCATTGGTAATGCTAGTTAGTTAACAAAGCTCTCGTATTTTAAGATGACATCGATTGAAGTGGATTACTATTGAATCTTCAAAGATTCGCAATTTTGTGTGGCAGAGAAAATGGCTGTTGTGCTCGCTATGCATTGTGGCTGATTAGAATTCTTTAATACTCACAAGAAACTCAGATAAAAAACCTGAGTCTCTGATAGGAATCGAACCCATGACCTTCCGGATACCGGTCGGATGTTCTAACCACTGAGCTACGGGGAGATTCGAGATTGATATAAATTAAATCTTTAAGGTTAGCCATTTATCAGTCTCAAGTTAAATATGATGAATATGAGATACTGTACAACTGTATAGTTATTTCTAAATCACATAAGTGCATTTGCAGAATATGCCCGCTGATCGCAGCAACTTGAATGATATCGATTTTCTTGTGCAATTTGCTGTGGGATTACCTCGTCACACTATTAGATTTACCAATATAATTTGCAATATTGCTCTGTTTAACTTCTGGTAAAAATACATTAGCTATGAACTGTAAGTAAATTATGCTAAACATTAACTAGAGAAATAGCAATTTCTAATATAAAATGAAATATTAAGGATTGCCTTACCTACAGGAGAAAGTAAAAGCAGTAATACAACAAAACAATAGCAGGAAAGGGCAACGTTTTTGAATCGATACGAAAGCATCTCCAAGAAAAGGTTCTATACAGAATAGCAAGAACAGTTTGAGAAATTTGAAGAATAAATCTTTACGAACGGTGTTGTTATTAATTAGGCATGTCGCAGCAGGACGACGCACTGATTATGAATAAGCTATTGAATAAACGTATAAGTTAGTTTGCTTCCTTTGACCTTTTTATACATGACTAGGTATTGTCAATCACAGTAACGCAGTCTTTAAATAATATATTTTCCTGGCTGAACACAGGTAACTCAAAATATTTATAAACTATAATTTAAAAATTATTTCAAACTTGAATTTATCAATAAAGCCCTGTGCAGCTTACTGTGATATACTGGATATCACTTGAATTTATTAAAACATTCAGCAGATCTCTTGGAAAGACTCTAATGGAGAGAAAACAAACTTAAAATACATAGTATTTCAATATCGGCTATCAATGCACCTGATTTCAATTTGATTGGATTTGAATATTCTTTTTGAAGTTTGAAATATTCTTGCATCATTACCCCCAACACCTTTTTGGGCCATAACATTTTTTCAGCTCTATAAGAAAACAAGCTTGTAGTTGACGTCAAAAAAAGTCAATAAATAAGTCAATAAATAAGTCAATAAATAAGTCAATAAATAAGTCAATAAATAAGTCAATAAATAAGTGAATGAGTGAATGAGTGAATGAGTGAATGAGTGAATGAGTGAATGAGTGAATGAGTGAATGAGTGAATGAGTGAATGATCATTATTTCACATTCACGAAAGTGAAACAGCATACAATGGGTTACCAAGTAAAGGTTCTGCGTTATCGAAAAAAAAATATATATATATAATTAATATCGAAAAAATATATATTTTAGACTTATCAACCTAGACAACTGAACAAAATACAAACTGAATTGTAGTAATCAATTGGGCTGTTGCCTTTATTAATTTGAGTAAATGTCGAAAATAGATTGCAAAGTGAACGTAGAACACTACAAATATATTTCCTTTTTTAAAAAGAAAAGTATTGCATATTATACAAATTTCTGATATCGATAAATTATACAATAGTCTTCTTTTCTGATAGTAATATGTACAACAACAACAAAATACAATAAATGACCAGTTTACTCTTAGTTGCCTCCTGTTTCATCTCTGTATAAGGAATGCGCGTTTCAGTACAGTCAAGGTCAATTTGATGAAAATGAAATGTTCGTTGCGTTACCATAAACTATTTTATGTTCTTGCCAAAAAAAGTTGCTGTTTCTTTCAGATGTAGAAGTAGCCAGAATTAAGATCGATGTGGCAAGGTTTTGCATAACAGCTATAGCTTCAAAAAGCTTGATGTATATTAGACATAAAAAAAGGTTGGAAGGCGGAAACAATGGGTTTTTAGGTGATGAAACACTCCTTAACGACAACAAACCGCCTTTTATATTATTATTTTATGTTAAGTATCTTTTTTTTTTTTTTTTTTTTTTTTCCCAAAAAAGATACTTAACAATGCTCTACGTTTACTTGAAATAAAAAGTACCAAGCAAAGCTTGAGATCTTTGGGAATTTTCTTGAAAAAATGAAATAAAAAGTAGAAATATAATATATTGCTTGACTGTAATTTTGTTTATGACAGACTTGTATTAGAATGCAGGCATTGATAATATGGGCTTTGATTTTTAGATTGAGGGGTTCGTTAGGGTGTTGTTTATTTTCATCATGTTGGCTCATATTTGCTTCGAATCTATTTGCATCCTTTAAAGTAACTTGATTTCGATTCGTTAAATTGATTTAATTTTTTTTAATACTCTGTGATTAATGGTTTTTAAGTTTTGGTTTTCTAAGCCCCGTTTAGAACAGACGTTAAAGCAGTATCCAACTTACATCTCGCAGACTTGTAATGATTTGCCACAACTTGCGCGCGCTTACTTGCGATATCATTGAATTTGATCAAACGTTTTCGCAATTTAGGCACGCTATTAAATATAGCTTAAATGACCGACTCTCTACTATTAGTATGCATGGATTGATAATCTGGGTTTTCATTTCTAAGACCAAGGGGTTCGTAAGGGTATTGTTCATTATCATTCTTTTCGGGTTGTCTTAATGTTGCACTAAGAGGCTGATACATTGGTCTTTGGCCTTCTTGTGTGGATACGTTTGATGCAACGTTGAGTCCCTGGTATTGATTTGGATCTTGAGATGTACGAGATATGTCTTTTGGACTTGTTCTTCCACTTATTTCTTGAATGGTCTCGTATTCAGGAACTGTATTTCTTGACTGCTTGTCAGACGGTGCAGTAACAACTGGCAATGTCATGTCTTCCATTTCCAGATCATTCTAAAAATGAAAATGAGATGTGAAATATGCACTGATGCCTTCAATATTTAATCAATTTTCTAAAGTTTACAAAATGACGTACATCGTAAATTTCTTCTTTAGTCGCTTTTTGTTGTGATTTTCTGGAAAAAAAAAAAAAAAAAAAAAAAAAAAAAAAGGAGGGGAAGAAGAAGAAGATAAAATCATTTAGAGTGCAAACAATATATCCGTGAAATACTTATTATTAAATTGTACAAAATGGTGCTAATCGAACAATAGAAAACAATAGAAAACAATAGAAAACAATAGAATTAGCATTAATAGTGCAATTTACTATTACTAATATTTCACGGATATAATGTTTGCACTCTATTTATCTTCAGTCTTATTTAACACTACAGTTGCTTAGAGGTTTTATGATCTGTATTCAAAATAGTTGAAGTTACGTAATAGAGCAAAACGATGAAAATTATTGAATAATGAGAGAGACCTGTAATTCTGAAGAGAAAACAAAACTAATGAGATATTAATTTTCAATGTTTAAATGAAAACGCATGAGTGATTTGAATATCAAATAAAAATAGGTTTTTCATCAACTCATTGCACGCAACTACTATGTGTGAAACAAATAATTTTTAAAGGACACTTTATATAATTTCAAAATCAATATTTTCATTTGAAACTCTTTTTATTTTACCTTATCTGTGTATTTTTCTTTTTATTCCTCCCTAAAATGAAATGAAAGATAAGGTTTACAAAACATCATTAGGTGTCAATTTCAATAGCTTATACGGTTTTGACAAACTCGTACACTAAAACTACCGAATTATATGTAACCTGTAATTTTCTAAAATTAATATATTTACCATTAACTTTCACGTTTCTCCAGAACAATACAAACTGCAGTATGTTCAGACCAATTGCAACCACGAGGATAGCTGTAATCACTCCAATAACTACTGCTTGTTTAGCAAAAGAAATTAATATCAGATAACGAAATGTTTAATGTTTCTGTAGTTGGAAAAGGAGGGATAATTAAAAAAGAAAAAAACATACATACATACATACATACATACATACATACATACATACATACATACATACATACATACATACATACATACA
>JANTNT010120090.1:0-10839 GCA_024752375.1 Entacmaea quadricolor
AAATCCAATAATGAACTGAATAATGCCGTCTAGGGGGAATGGTTCATGTCCTTTGACTGTAAAAGGCTGAAGAAAGTGAGAACTTTCAATTGAATTCATTGTGGATCATACAGTTCTTTGATCCATGTGAATTCATGAACTTGAATTCTATTGTTTTCAATTCGTCTTCTGATTGGTTAATGAACTGAAGTGACCACGGTTAGAGTAGAACGACAGTAATTTTATACTCTGATTTGAGAGTAGCAGATTCATGATGCTAATATTTGTGAGTCCACTCAAACGCTACCACTACATGTACATTCAAACATTCTTTACATACAACATTCAAACTCAACTCACATGTTGATTTTTAACATCTACATGTCTAAAATTCAGTATCTTCTACATTTGCAAAGTAAGTCACCCCTCCCAAGCCCTAGGAAACCAACCCAACCCTGGATCTGCTCCCGATTTCCCTCCAGTCCATTAACTGAAGACATTTCCAGAAATGTATAATTTTATTCCAGTACATGTAAAGAGTGTATGAAGAAGTTTCAAATTAAATCATTTTAACATTTTATATTTTTGCAGATTTTTATTTGATATCTTCAAGTGATGAGGAAAACGCAAGTGGTAAGTATGTCAGGGTTTGTACGGGTTTTGGAAAGTCTTGGAAAGTTTTGGAAATTGATAATCAATTTTCCAGGACCTGGAAAAGTTTTTGAAAAAAATCATTTTTTGACCTGCTGGGCTATAGAAAAGTTATGATTTTTTTGTTGGTTGTCTCCAGGTTCTACCTAGCAAAGAACTTTTTTCATTGTAAATCGCCAAAGATTTTTTTGCCAGCACTACGGTCGGTGTACAGCGTGTGACTAGATATTGAGATTATAACTATGTGAAATAAACAGTAGAATAGTAAATGTGCATATTCTACCATGTTTTGCATTGGTAAACGTATGTTAAATGTTTTTAATCCATGAATTGAACTCTATTTTTTCACTTGTGTAGTTTTGGAAATTTGAGTCAATAGGTTTTGAAAAGTTTTGGAAATTTTCACACAGGATCTTGTACAAACAACCCTGGTATATACAATAAAATCCCAGAAAGTATTCATACTAATAATAATAGAAGGCAATTTGGAAGTCTCGGGGAATTCTTGGATTCCTCATAATTTTGGAATTCCATCTGTGGAACACTGTTTGGAGTTTTTCCACAACAATCATTAATTTTAATTTCCCTTTAAAAATGGTAATTATAGCAAATAGAATAAACTGTTTTGCTACCAACATTTTGTATTATGTTTTATGCTGAAGTTTCCTCAACCTTAAGTATTTACATAACCTAGCTTTTTGTTTACTTATTTGTTTGTTTGCTTGTTTACTTATTTGTTTGTTTGCTTGTTTGCTTATTTACTTATTTATTTATTCATTTTTTATTTCTATGCCTTTATTAGTCCCCATTTGCATAATTATGTTCTTCACGTACTTTATTGTGATGTTTGGTTTGTGTACACACTTTGTTTGCAATTTATCATACATGTACATTTGATTTGTGTGCACACATTATTTTTGTTTTGTCTTACATTTGGTTTGTGTGCATGCATTGTCTGTTTGTTTGCGTGTTGTAGCCGTTGCAAAAAATGTTTTCACATTATAACCCTGACAATGGGCATTTAGCCTGAAAGCTAGGTTATGTAAATAATTTAAAGTTGAGGAAACAGTTTCAGCATAAAACATAATGACTTCTCCGACCTTCAAAAACACTTTGAACATTATCTTGAAATTAAAAAGATCATTGAAGACAAATAGCCATTTTTAGAATTTTTATCCCAATTTAAAGTTAGCTTTCTGCTTGGAGGGAGGGGGACTTCTATATTATAGAGTGGCTGGGATGCTCTTCAGAAATTTTGAAAATAGCTCCAAAAAGTTACCTTTAATTAACGTTATCTTGGTGGGGGTGGTAACACAGGTTTTTTTAAGCCTTAAAAGTACCAGTTAAATGATCATTTGATTGAACTAACATTAACCATAACGATGTGAAATTAACAATTAAATCAGTTGCTTTAATTCATATCTCTTGTTTTATTTTATTTAATAAAAAACACCCTAAAAGGTACCAGCTCAGTCTCTGGTAGTTCAGTAAAATTTGAGACACCCTAAAAGACACCAGAAAGATGATTTGGATCACTACATGTATAAAGTATTACAAGCATTCCATCCTTTTCAATCAGAGTACCAAGGGGAGGAAGTTGTCCTGAAACAGAAGAATTCACTTGTGTTTTTAACAGCTTTCCTTAACATTTTCAATTATTAATTATTAGTAATAAATTTGTCATTCATTTATCATTGTTATATAATTATTTTCTAGGTCTTGAAGAGGGAAACAAAAGCGAATCAGAATCTTCAAAAGCAAAGAAAAATTTAAAGGATTCCTCAATTGCTTCCTCAAAAAACACAGCTGAAGATAGTATAGCAGATGGAGAAGATGGTGGTTCGTTGTTCAAGTCCAGCGGAGCTGTGGATAATCCATTTGAACGAGACAGTTTTACTGCAGAGATTATGATTGGGCCTAAAGTTATGTTAGGAAATCTGCATGGCTTGGCTAATGGAGCTCTTGAGGTTAGCAAGTCATCATTTTCTGTACATGATTGTATAATATTAACCTTGTACAAAAAAGCACAAAATCATCATCATTCTCGTGTAATTCAGCAATTTTGGTAATTTTGTTAATTGGGCAGAATATCAGGGTGTCTTTGGTCAAGCCATGGTTGTATTTTGTGAGATGAAGTCCAGCCAAAATGCCTATGGCAAGACCAAATAAACCCTGATATTTCACAGAATCAAACCATAATTGCCAATTACATTTTTATCAATCCCAAAAATGTGTCATTCTAAGCTAACAAACAAAAAAATCAAGTCACTTTTCTATGTCTGCTTTGTGGTTGTCCATTAAATGTCATGAGTAGTTCAAAGTTTGTAATTCAAAGCAAACTAATTTTGTAGTTCTTTTTACTGGAAATTGTAAGTGTTTGTTTAAAACATAATTAGACTGAAGTAAATGGCATTTCAAATGTACATTAAGAAAAAGATCAATATCTACTAAAGAAACATATGAATTTGAGTTTGGTTGTCACTCAAGCAAAGCCAGGGATTGGTGTATTGGGGTGGATTTAGGGGAGTGGTGCAGGGGGTGCACACTCCCCCCCACCCAGAAGAAGTTTTTCTTTTTTTTTTTTTGACTTTTTGACAACTAAATGGCTTGATCTCTGCCACTGCACCCCCTCCTGGAGTAAAAAGCTTGCCCCTCTACAGCTGCACCCCCTCCTGAAGAAAATCCTGGATCTGCACCTGTCTATTACAGATAAATTGCAGTCTGTTATACCTTTTAGGGTTGACAAGAATTTTGGGTTGCTTTCTCAACCAGAAACAAATGTTATTTTGTTTGGCCTTCAGTTGCTCTATCATGGATCTTCCAATCTTGTGCCTCTTATACCTTCAGGAACAATGATGATGATGATGAGGAGGAGGAGGATTACTGATTGCAGCTTATATATCAAATAATTTAAATTCATGTTGTTTAATTTGTAGATCACAGCACATCAACTCAAGTGGAAAATGAATTATAGTAAGTTATTGTTAATTATGGTAGCATTACTTGAGAAGCATGGGTACTGTAGTGATAAAACTGATATACTGCATGTAAAAACACATCTTTTATGACCACAACTCCCTGTAAGGGACTCTTCCACTGGATTCACTCCACACACACTACATTAAGTACCATACTTTCAATATACAACCAACACCAACTCGCATGTTGATTAGGAGATCTGAGAACAGCACATCAATCAAGCTAGAAGAATAAATAGAAGAATTATAAAATAGATTATCCATCATTGGTTAAGGTATGCAGTCAAGTATGTGAGGAAAGTTGGAATGCTATGAAAGAATTTCAATGAATAGCTAGAGCAAAAGTTTGTACGACTGCAAAAAAAATTAAGGTGGAAATGTGCTGTGATGTGACCGTGTTGCAAAGACTGATTGGATTTTCCTAACTACAGTATTAATATTTACTAATAAATCTTGTATCTTAATTATTGCTTTTAGAAGTCAATGACAAACTGGTTGAACGGGTAATACTGATTCTTGCCAGTGACCTTACTTCATTTAAGGTAACATAATACAGTATAGTAGAGTTCATGTCCAGTTTTCAATGTAGAATCAGAATATCAGAATATTCTGCAGGAAAACAGACATGAAAGAGGACAACTCTGGCAACAACCAATTACATGGTACAAAATCTGTCATGCTTGATGGAAAAATAATGTGACAGCCTTCAGAACAAAGCGACTTCAACCAGTCAACCTTGACTTTTCTTTGTTTTTGATGTCCCAGTGCACAGCTTGCTATCCAGCAAGGTGGATTTTGTACCATGTGTCCTGTTATTAATGCAAAAGGCCTGTATTTTTCTCTGCTGTTTCTACACAAACTAAGACTGAGGCTGCCTGATAATCTATTTTGCTTTGTTCTTTTATTTACATGTACATGTACATAAGATCCATGTTGATCAAGACCCAAAGGTTATAGTGTTAGGTGTTAACCATCGCTGTGCTTTAAATCTACGGGGAAAGATTAATGGAATGGGGAAATTCTTGGACCCTTCTAGTCCAGGTGAGAAACAAAGTTATACTACTGTCTTAGAATTATTAAAAAATGTTTATTATTAAGGCCAATTTACAACTTTTCCCTACAACTGTTGCATCCAATCTGATGAAACCATGCTCACAACACCCTAGAACCTCCTTACAATTGTTGTATATGAACAAGAATCAGAATTTTTGGATCAGAATTTTAACAGGAAGGACGTATACCTGCTTCCTTTCAGATCAACATTGTATACTAGACTGTGAATTTCAATTAAAATTTTGAATATCAATGTAAAACTTTTTAAATTTGGTTAGTAGATTCACCTTTATGCTCCTTTTGCTATGGTGATCTTGAAACCATTGAGCATTTACTATTTGATTGTGTCTGTGTACAGATGTTTGGGAAAGAATCACTTAGTAAATACCTGGTTACGAAATAATAGTATTACAATCTATATCCAATAGTGAAATTATCCTTGGTAAAATTAAGCCTGGTTCACACGGCGTCATAGTCATAATCATAATCGTAGTCATATTCATAACGAACAGCGCATGTGAACCGTAACGTCATAATCATAGTCATAGTCATAATCATAATCATAAGGAATGAAAACTTTTTCATTTTCTTACGATTATGACTATGATTATGACGTTATTTCATACGTGTGAACCAGTGAAATCATAATCATAAGCCTGGCAATGGTAAATGCGGGCAACTTGATCAGTGGATACTCATTTAAGCAAAATGGCGTGGACGTCATTTTTAAAATATGCAAGGATTCTGCTGCCCGCAGTACTCGCAGGCCATTTTAAAACTCGCTTACTGCGCCTGTGTATCTTTCTTTCCTTATGATTATGACTATGACGCCGTGTGAACCAAGCTTTAGTATTAGAGAAGTCAGACTTTATTATTGTTAACCATGTAGTCTTAGCAGCTAAACAGTTTTTTTATCAATCTAAACTTCAAAATAATACTCCTAATATTAAAGTATTCATAGCAAAATTAAGATACAGTATATACATGAGACAGAAAGAGAAATCGCCATAAACAAAAACAAATTAAATAAGCATTGCTGAAAATGGGAATAAATAATTCCAACATTGAATACTACAGGCTTTACTTAACATTAAGTCTTAAGTCATTCTCTTCCTATTTTAGATAACTGAAAAGAAAAAATTGTAAAAATTGCATTGTAAAAAGAAAAAAATTAAGTAATAAATTATCAGCAAATTGTAAATTAAAGATTCCATTTTTTTTTACTTAAAAAAAAACGAACAATAAAAGAAGTTGTAGCATTTTAAAACATGTTTTAAAACCTTACGACAATCGTAAGTCATGGGATCGGCAGACTGCTTGTGATAGATGTAGGAAAAAATTCCCCCATGTAAATAGGTTTAACATTACAAAGCTACATTGTACATGTAGGTGACATGAGATGTTAGCATGTTGCCTCTCATCACTGAGAACTAGGGTTTGATTCCTGTGCTAAAATAAATGCATTCTAAAATTACATTAAGAAAGATGTGGATAACTACTATATATAATATTAGTAAAAGAAACTTAAGAATTTGAGTTTGTTTGTTACACATTACACATGTATCTATTCCATTGGGAAAACAACTGGGTCCCACTGTTTGGCAATCACTCAAAGCAAAGTGAGGATTCGTGTATTCTAGGCAATTCAATATTTGGACTGTCACCTAGATTGGAGCCTACATGTAGCTCCTGGCTTAGTAAATAATTATTAAATGATAATATACTCACTTGAAAGACTAACAAGCAACTTACTATTAATTATTATTGTTTGATCTATCTAAGTTGTAGAGGAAACTGAGATAGTCTTACAAGTAGATGACACCCTAACAGCTGAGATAATAGCAGACATCACCGAATGGGTAAGACTACATATAAAGAGGATATTACTTGGCTGCGACGCTCTCTCATGAGATATATTTTCAATACTCAAAGATAAAATTTGTGCCCCTGAGTGGTCATGTAATTTTCTGTTACAATTCTGTTAAAACAAAGAAATTCCAAGTTCTAAATTTATTTGAACATTCCAACTCAGTCTGTATATAATTGACTTGAAGGAGATCTTTTCATGTGTGGAAATTGGTAGCATATAAATTATATATATTTTCACTCGTGAAGAATTCGAGTTTACCAGCAAAAGCTCACCTGGTATTTCATTGATGTTTATATGAGAAACATTTATATCAGAATCATCAAATGTACAGGGCTGGTGCAGGTCCTTGAAAAGTGCTGGAATTTAAGGGCACTTGAAACTCCTTGAAAATAGAAAAAATAGAAGAAATTTCCTTGAAAAAATTGTTAATGCTCCTTGAAAAATTTTACAAATTTATGTCAGTAATGTACTTTAAATGTGTTGACTGTAAAATTAAATATTGGGTGAAATATGTTCACGTGATTGCAGTGATGCTAATGGGTAACTGACAATGGGCTTCATGTGTTTTTGCATGTTCAATATCAAAAATTGAGCAAAACTGTTCGTTCGTAAACTTGTTCGATTGTTCAAAGGGGCCGTCAGGTAGCCGTTTGAACGTTTATGCAAGTCGTTTGAACGTTTATGCAAGCCTTTCGAACGTTTATGCAAGCCGTTCGAACGGCTGGAAAAGTTGTTTGAACAACTCAAAAACTCGTTCGCTAGCCGTTCGTTTTGGCCGTTCGAACGGAACGTCGTTATTATACGTTTTCCCATGCAGGGTCACATATACCTATTACGCTATGCCTATAAGGCTGTTACAGTAACAGATTGAAGAGAAAATGCCATATAAATGCAATAATTGTACTAATTTGTAAAAAATAAATAAATAAACAAACAAATGTTCAAACTCCATCCAAAAATAAATGGAGAGAAAATTTAAAACAAAATATGGTAATTAAAAGGTTATTGATTTAAACAAACATTTATTTTTTGTGATATTTTTTTTGTAGGTCAAAGATAGACTTTGCAGATCTTTTGAAGAACTGAGGTTGGTAGCTAAAATACAAGTATTGTTCATGCTTGTTTGTTTACTAAATTAATAAGAATCACTTTAATTTATTATATTGTACTTAATATTTAGTGTTTCTGAAGCAAAGCAAGTCAATGAACGTGTTAATTCAGGCTCAGCCGTTTCTGCTGTAAAAAGTGAGTAAAGTTTTCTGATCATTAATCATTAACATCAATCCACACTATCTTCATGAACATCAGTCATTATCGCCGTTTGCATTGCTACGCGGCCACCCGAGACAAAAATCGCGACGTGTAGTATGCAATAGACTGCCGTCAATCAAACACGTTGATGTCTTTTACACGCGTGTCATCAGTAAAATCACTTTCGACACTTCCCTCCATGGTACCTGACTGAGAAAATTTGATCGAAAAGCAACACTCACTGATCCACAAGCGTGTAAAAGACGTCAACGTGTTTGATTGACAGTAGTCTATTGCATACTACACGTCACGATTTTTGTCTCGGGTGGCCGCGTAGCAATGTAAACGGCGATAACTTCTCTTTATCAAAGCTCTTCATTGTTACCATTGTCATTGTTTAATCTCTTTCACTATCATCTATAATTACCTATTCATCATTATCACAGTTGTAATTATTACTAATTACATGTAATGATCTTGATAATATCAGCGCCTGATGACTCCAAACTAGTTACACTACATTATAACACAAGATCTAGTTCTACCAAGACAAGAACCCATGTTACTCCTACCAAGTAAGTCATTTTCATATTCGTTTATTATTAAGAGTACATGTACTATTATCAGTGATTCTGGCAGAGTGAGAGGGTGCGATTTTGCACTTTTGACCTAAAATTACACCCAATCACACTATTTCTCATTTTCCGCACTGCAAGCACTTTTTTGCACAATTTTTGAATATACCTTGAGTTCAAAACCAAAATAATCTTCCAAGTTTGTTGTTTCCAGGAGGATTTCATTGCTTTTAGAGCAAGTTTTCCATTGAAAAATAAAAAATAATCACCAGGCATTCCTTTGCAATCACTGGAAGAGCCTGTGTTAGTTTTTGTTCTAAGAAGGCTTAGGAATGGCTGAATTCAATCAGTTGTTGTCCAATCAGAGTTTTGAATAAAAATCTGCAAAAATTTTGGCAGGAAGTGCCTTTCTATATGATAATTTACCTAATTTATATTCTGCACTTTTTAGCACTATTTTGATTTTTTTTCTCACATGCACTCTACCAGAATTTCTGTATTATTAATTGTAGGGCTTGAATAAGGGGGGGTTAGAGACCTTAGATAGACATGTTAGTGGTGACTTACATTTGATAACTCAAGTAGAACTCATCATCTTCAGATTCCATCACCTCTGGATGAATCTCATTTGGCTCTTAAGATTACTTTCCTTGAGGTCATCAGTCCAGTGCTACTTGTAGGACCATGAAAGGGGGTTTGTTTTTCTGCTAATATCAGTTATTTTCATGAGCTAGAATACTGGACATTGTCTATTGTGTGTGCGCCTATTTCCCCAAACAAAATGGCAGCTGGATTCATAAGAAAATGTATGAACAACAATAAATGTTTGACAATAAAATATGTTTATGCAACCAAAAATGTAAACGTGTAGCTTATTCTAGTTTCTATAATCCCTCTCTTAATGCATGAAGTTGATTTTGGTACTTACAACTTGAAATTCTGTGTCCATTTTCAATCTTAAATTAGCAGCTTGTTGCTCCGGGTTTGTTGAGGGTTTGTTTGAACCACTCTGAACCACCCTAGAGAAGGGTACAATCATACGTCTTAGTGGTATTATATTACTGTCTAATGGAAATATTTCTTTATCTTATTATAGAATGATAATTTACCCTTCCCCTCCGATACAAGGGGGCATTACTGTCACATCAGCTGATATAGAGTGTCTTGCAGAAGGAGAGTTTCTAAATGATGTTATCATTGATTTTTATCTCAAGTAAGTTTAGTATTAGTAAACGAAGTTACAGCCCTTGCATGTTTCTACAACCTTGTCAACTCCAGACATCTGATGTTTTGGCTACAGTCAGTCATAATTATACCAGTCCAAGTTAATAACTGGCAGTAGTTTGATTGATGGAAGGCAAATCAGGCTGACATCTGAGTTGTCCAGGTTGTGGAAAGATGAAACAGGCTTTGTCTTCCAACCTGTACAGACTGGTGTGCTTGCTCATGTGGAAACCATTGGCAAAAATTAGGTGATGGGGTCCATATACTCAGTCAGGAAAAACCTGTATGGACCAACTCAAAACATTGCACAAAGAGATACTCATTTTTAAGCATTTATAAGAAAATGGCACTGCCTTCGCCTTCTACATTCGCCGTTCTCAAAAAGAACTGGTTAATTATTTGAGTGGAAGATATTTAGCTCTGACAAACTAAGGTCTTTGAGTAATTTGTTCTTCCTGTAAGACACAGTTGCTTTAGAACTGTTCTGATAGTTTTCTCTTATTGTCTAAATCGATTGTCCAAACCACATTGCGGATTTTCGATCCTTGTATCCAGTTATGATTTAAACTTGCAGTGTAAGGTTTTTGAAGTATGATTATCAAAAACACAATAAGTGCAAGGTCATTTGTTTTCATTTCGGACTCTAAGGAGAGACAATTTTTACAGTAGTCTTTAAAACCAGCTGAATAATGGCCTGGCAGACTTGATAGGTCAATATTTGGCTCTTGGTCGTTTGTACAGACCTTGAGCGCTCGTTCCATATGTCATGAATAACCTAGTGCCAATTCTTTTCCTCTCCAGCCCTCCCATTCAGTCAAAAAGAATGTAGTATTGACCCAAACTTTTTTCACAACCTATTGATTTGTAATGTCATAGAGTGAAAAACAAAATATTTTGTATTAAGAGCCAAAATTTTAAGTTAAAGGTGCTGTGAGAGCACACAAAAATCTGAGCAAGCCTTAAAAGGAGTTCAACTTTTTTGTGCAGAATCTTGTGGACAATGGGTTGTTAAGGTCTATTTACACGGCACGACTTGCCGTGTGCGACTTGACGTATACGGCAAAATGAGCTCAAAATCGTGTCGTGTAAATGGTCCTACAACAGATATGTGCGGCTTCAAGACTTGTCGTAGAATTTTGAACTTTGGCTTAAAATCCTACGACAATCATAGGAAAATGACATGAAAATGACGTGTTTGATCGTGATTGGGATTGGAACTAGTTATTTGCATAAAAACTCCAGAACAAAACGCTATGAA
>JANTNT010120312.1:0-10835 GCA_024752375.1 Entacmaea quadricolor
AGTACTTTGAAATTATGCAGAATAAATAAAAGAAATGAATGAATGGAATAGATGAATTAATGGATGGATGGATGGATTGAAATGAAATGAATGAATGAACGAATGAACGAGTGAGGGAGTGAGGGAGTGACTGACTGACTGACTGACTGACTGAATGAATATATGGATGGATATATGGACGGATAAATGCTTTTAAATAAATATATGATTGAAGTATTTAATTGATTACAAGTAAATGAATGAATAGCGAGAAAAATTTGGATGTAGCTGTCAATTAAAAGTTACGATAATCTCACTTTTCTTCATGTTTTTCGCCCGTCTCCTTTGTTTCTCTTCAACTTAATTAAAAACACGACAAAGGTGGTATCTGAAAATTGATCGATACTCTAGAACTTTCAAACCACCTAATAGCATTAAGTATAGCTCATTGAAGCTCTTTTATTTCAAGAGGGCATTGTGAAAGTACAAGTGTTTTTATCTAGATTAAAGTACACACAGAACTGTAGCACTTGAGAGCAGAAGTCCGATATCAAAGTGAATACTGACTAAGGCCATGTTGTGAGGCCGTAACGATTGATAAAGGGTTAATTCCGAAAAGGCCGATTTGTTATCCATAGATTATAGCTTGGTTGTGTTTTTGTAAATCCTGTTCCAGGCTAACGAGATAATCTGTCAAAAAAATGTTTTAATTAATTCTGTTAGATTTTTATCTCGTTTTTAAGTTCTCCGAAAACGTCGTTAGAAAAATTGACTGATCAATAATTTGTCAATTTTTAAAATATATAGTCCATTTTTCTTTTAATTCTACATCGCTTCGCTAGATTTCTTATTTTTCTTTCTCTTAAAAAATCGTCAAAATCTTGACTAATTGCCGGTTATAAAAGCATTTTTTTTTTCACATTCTATTATCTTTCCTTAGATTTTTGCTATTTATTTTCCACAAAAATACAAGTTTTGTTTGATTGCTACTCGTTCAGACGTATTCCTTTTTAACAAAGATCTAAACAAACAGAAAATTACAACGGCAAATATTAAAATAAAAAAGCTACAACGAATCGTAATAAAGTGGAAATCAGTAATTTCTAAATAGACTATTTTGTTTTAAATTTATCATTGGTTTTTACCGGCTTGATGTTTTTGTTTCAAATAATCAACGTTCCGAGTTTTCCGATATCAATTGCTAAATAAGGATTTTATTTTAAACCCGTTCAAAAGTCAACAGTTTTACCACAGAAAAAAAACCTAATTCATCCATTACAATTTCCTTGGGAAGTTCATAAAATGTACGCTTCCTAAACAACAACAGCTAAATCATAAAGCCTTAATCCATTGTTCTTGGAATACCGGCTGATCAACGCCCTTTGCTTCCTGCTACTGATTCAGAAGCTCAAGACAAAGCTCACTAAAAACACTGGATTTTAAATTTCAATGACAAAAAAAACTTGTAATCAGTCATTTTAAATCATGTTCTTATTTTTTTAGTGAGGAGGACAAACTTTTAATCAAAGAATGACTTCCTTTTAAAGCATTCAAGTAAATCTGTTTTATTCTAAGGCGCAGAAACCTTACTTTCGATATTCCGCCAACTCTGTGACTCAAAAAGCAATCGAAAAATGGCGTTTTTGCTTCCGTCAATCAAAACTCCGAATATTGCCGAACAGTTTTCGGGACTGCTCACAAAATACTTTTAGTCCTAGATAATGCACCTTTCTCCAAAATGGCCGCCACATTTTTTTTTCAACCTAAGACTTAATGATTCCTGAAATATTAAAGAGAATGTTTCACTTAGCAACTGTGCAAATATTGAGAAAGTTCCAATAAAAATCCTCAGATATATGATTTTTTAAAATTTGTAAATTTTACAGACAAATGTGTTTAACAAACAATACTTATTGCATCTGGTGGGTTTTCTTCGTTCTATAAACTGAGTGCATTTTATATCAGTTTTGTTTGTGTTGTTGTTTTATCCCCCTCTGGCGACCATAAACCTTTGCGTATAAACAATAGATTGTTTTGATGTGACGTCATAGTGTTATAGGGCATTTCCCTATGATCTGGTACCTTGCTTCTCAAGAAAAGCTTTCATTAAAGCCGTTGCTATGGGAACAATACGGTAAGGAATGTTAAGAATGTAAAGCTTTTCAATGAATCACGTGATATATCGCTGCTTTTCTTTTTCTTATTAATCAAAAAACTAAAAATTCAGATGTAAAAATAGAAAGTTATGAAGCGAAATTAGCATTAATTTAAAAAGTTATGAAAACTGGATGGTGTTTTCTTTGTCGCGTTGTTTTTACACTCCTTTTAATTGGGTTTCTATCCTTAAAACTTTTGTTTAGTCTTATTTCTATATTCTGGACGGATTTGAAAATTATATTATAATTTGAATCCGAAATCTATGGTTAATTACGATTCGTTGACGATAACTTAATACAAATAATGGTTTGAGCATGAGCAGTTCGGAAAACTCACATTTAAATAAAAATAATCAGCTGAGCATTAGCAACAGCAACTACTTATTCAGGAAAATGTGACTCAATTTTCTAATCATCAAGGATATATCGGAGTTTATCATATATTTGAGTAGAATGATAAGCTTTTACGCAAAATGTCATTATTTGCTAGTCTTCACAATCTGTTATTAGCCCCCCTTCCCCTTCAGTATCGGTAAATAACAGTTGTTCGAATAGTAAATGTCTTATCAAGCGGATTTTAAATACTATCCACTGGATAAAGTTATCCACTTTGAACGACCGGACACTGATGGCTTTCCACTGACAAATCTTGATGTTTAGCTCAACCTTGATTAGGGATGGTTCGTTTAACATGACAAGGGGCGTCATAAAGATTTTAAGGGGGGCCCTTAAGTTTCTTAAATATATAGAGGGGGGCCTTTTTATTTTGGGGATGACTGATTGAATTTTTTTTACCATGCTGATGAATTTTTACATTACACACTGGGGGGCCGCAAAATTAGGCAAGTTCAGAAACTGACTCTGAAAATTTCATTGCAACCCCTTCTGATATTAAATAAACCTTACCTTAATTGAAATTCGTGGGTTTTAGCCGGAATAACTTTAAAAATAACTTTAAAATATCAAAAGTCAAACGGCACTTTAATATTTTTGAATTAAAAAATAAAAAAAAAAAAAAAAAACTGAACGGAAACTGTCTAGCTATTTCCAGAATGTTATAAATTAAATTCACGTCTAAAATTATTTGATTGTTGATTTAATTTGATTGGAGTTTCAAAACATTGAATATCGTAGTTTCAATTCAAGATCGACTTTCACTTGGATGTGCGGGGCGTTATTTCAATATTAGGGAGTGGTCATTATATGGGGTGGGGGTGGTCAATTTTTTTATTCAATTTCCTTAATTGTCACCACCCCTCTCTTGCCATAAAAATTTTTTTTATGACCCCTCCTTCTGGGGTTTGTCAAAATCTGTACATTTTTTGGTTACCCCTCCTTCAATTGCCCAGAAAAATTACTAACCCCTCCTTCAGAAGCCTGCAAAATTCCATAACCCCTCCTGAAAATCACCCACCACATACACAACCATAAATGATGACCACTCCCTTATATCTGAGTCAGTCACGGAAAACAACTGTAGAGACACGCGTGGAGCAGGAAGGAAGTTCAGATGGCAAATCATTAGAACTAGAATCATTAAGCAAATGTTTGTCGATAGTTTAGCTGCTTGTTTTGGCTAAATCCATGGGGATTCAGCGTTCAATCCATCATTCAATCCATCATCTAAATAATCTTCCATTGAGAGTTTGTGGGCGATCTATCCGACGCCAACATCCTACAATTCTAGACAATTTGACGAGAATATGCCATATTTAAACCTGCTATTTGTTGTTTCAAACTGGAAATACTTTGATAAGACTAAAAGCAAATTATAAATAATCTCGCTGTTTAGCGATATTTCAGAAGGTTGAAAATATGTCAACAATCAAGGAAACTTTCGCGCCGTTTGAGATGAAAGTTTTCTTCTTCTGCCCCAGTAGCTGAATTAACGGAAGCTTCAATTTGTTATAATCGGCAGGGACGTCGGAGTCCTTTTAAAAGAGGGTGGCTGAGAAACAAGGATAGCTGGAGAAGTTGGGGGGTAAGATTTAAAAGTTTAGTAGGCTTGTGTGAAATTTTTGGCTAAAAGTGGGGGCTATAGCCCGCCTAGCACCCCCCCCGTCTCCGACGTCCCCGATCGGTGGTTTTTTCCTCTGTGAACACATCCAGCTGATAAAACTAATTTATTATCTTTTAATCTATACCCATTACCGGCATTTCATCGAATAACTCTCATTTCATCACGCGCTTACTCAATTCATCAAATTAAACTCTGTAGGCATTTGGGACGTTTAAGAAACTTCCTCTATTTTTGGCGGTTTTTTACGATTATTTTTTGTGAGTTCAAATTTTCGTTCAGTTAAAAGCTTTAAGTTGTTGTTTTTGTCGTTGTAATTTATTTAGAAAAGTATCGTAGCATTGTGGTTTCTCTCTCTCTTTCTTGTTTTTTTTTTTTTTTCTTTTTCTTTTTCTTTTTTGTTTAGTGTTTAGCACTTTATGGAAGAATAGAATTTGAATAAGTAAATTATCAATCCTTTTCAGTTTAAGTAACCGTACGTCGTTCACAACGATAAAACTTAAACCACCTATTATGTAAATATATGGAATTCATGTTATTTACGAAGAAAGGACCTTATATTACTCTGCATGGCGTGTCAAAAGAGACCGAAAACGTTTAACATCGCAAACTAAGTTTGGAACGGACTCATTATCTATGAGGGGGGCCTTGCATTGCAATAAATAGGAGCCCAAAAAACTGCTATTATTCCAAAGTCGATGAAAACATTTTCACGTTTGAGTTTTCAATATAGTCATTCGAGGTATACAGAAAAGTTGTAGTTTTGGAAATGCAGACTTTCTAATTTAGTAATTGATTTGCGCGTTTCGTGCCACCATCTAAAGAAAGACGGGTTTTTTTTCCTTCTGGACTTTAAAGAACCTGTCATTTTTTCAACCAATCGATTGGCTTTATTTAGAGGGCGACACTAAAGAAAACATTCCCTCGGTAACTAAAACTA
The DNA here is from genome assembly GCA_024752375.1 of Entacmaea quadricolor. Taxonomy (NCBI): domain Eukaryota; kingdom Metazoa; phylum Cnidaria; class Anthozoa; order Actiniaria; family Actiniidae; genus Entacmaea; species Entacmaea quadricolor. The sequence goes on from JANTNT010120312.1 coordinate 5,093, forward strand.
GGAAAATATCCCAAACCGAAGAATGGAGTTAGTGATTTGATCAGTCTCTACCCCTATCTTTCCTTGTCGGTTAATGCTAAAACATCCTGGCAGTTCTGTTAAGATTACGATATTCATATTTAAAACTAACATGCCTGAACATTTGAACGTGCAGTCAAACATTCTTTGTTTTAAGATCATTTAAGCGAGGCTAAAGGGTCGGTACAATGCGAAACCGACCCATTCGACGTATAACCGCTCATAACTGGGATATCTGCCACTTATTTTGTAAGTGAGCTAATTCAGGGTTTTATCAAACAAGGATAATTTTTCATTTGTTTTGTACGTTGTAAAGTTTTCTCAAGCCAATGTATATTTTAAGATTTTGTTACTTAATTTGTTCGGGGGAAAATAATTTGTGTGGGAGTGTGTTTATGCTTTTCTCACTTCATTTATTAACTGAATTTTTATTTTTACGTCAATGATATTTCACGCTTAGTTTGGGGAAAAAAAGGATTATCACATTTTTAAAATTCAGTTTCTGCTTTGAACATTTTATCTATATTTTAATTTATTCAACGGTTTGCTCGATAGATACGACCAAGTCGTTTCCTCGATTCGACTTCCGTTTCTCTTACGAGTCGGCTTTTAAACGAGTGAACTCCTGGTCAAACTGCGTTTAACGATCGATTACTATCAGCAATTTATCAAATACGGGCACATTTTCTCTGCAAACGTCAATTCGATTCACATGATACCGAGAGGCATTTTTTCACTCATTTTTCTTTGTCGTCTAGTCAAAGAAAAAATTGCTGGCTATCTTTGTCTTTGGTCACCTTTTTAAAGAACTTAACCATTCCTTGACACTTCAGTCAATTCAGTTATCATCATTTTGCTAATGACGGGAAGCCATACTAATGAGAGATGTGGTCATTTTTCTTTCATGTCGTATGCCACTCAAAAAGATCAGAATCAATCAGATCAGAGCTTCACGATACGGTAAACTAAATTTGTGGGTGCATGAATGTTCTCCCTCAAGGAGAACACAAAAAAAAAATGTTTAAAAAGTATAAAGACTTGTTTTAGTAAACATACCTTAATTTGGTTTCTTTTGCTGTTACTTCGTCGTCTTCGAACACATCGAGCCATCAAACAAACCTCTCTAAAGGGTGTCTTCTTTTCTACATTAGTCCACGCGTTGCTCTCCTCTCTCTTTTCCAAACCTTGTCCTAAACTAAGAGATTCTTCAGTTTCGCCACGCTGAGCGCAGACTAAAATTTCGATCAGAATTAACAATACAAAAGCAAAGATAGCCATCTTATTCGATCTTGTGTTCATCTTTAGCCTTGTTTTACTCGAGGGGATGTTTCGTTGTTGAGTTGATAGTAGTTTCAGTTACGGTGATGGACGGATCTGGCTTGTGAGACCTTTTTATTCCCTGCCGGTCTTTGATAGGTGCTCCACCGCCCACCAATAGAAAGGACTAGTTGTAGCAATTAACCAACGCTTAAATCATGTCGAATTACATAATTGCATATTATCCTCCACCTGTAATTCATCTAATTCGCACAATTCTAAGACCATATCGCTGTTCGTTGATCAATAATAAAAACAACCTACGATTAGTGAATAGAAAAATTGACAATTTTTTTCGCGTAAATCGAACATAACAAAATGAATTAATAAACTTCCAAAATTTGGTGTTTCCGATGATATATTCAACAGCTTTGCTTTGGATTGGATTTCCTTTGAGTCAAAACACCTTCTTCCTCGGCGCGATAATACGTTTATCGAATAACAAAGAAATTAGAAGCTGGAATTTGAATTAAGTTATGAGATTTAAAAAATGAAAGACGATTGAAGCTAACTTAAGGGGACTGTTTATTTAGTTGAATTTTGTTTCGTTATTTAATCACATGTAAAACGTCTTAGTACGAATTCAGCGCCCTGCGTTAAAAACGTAACCCAGCAACTTATTATAATAGCTTTTTCATCAACAGTTTTGAAATATTTTGAAATCATAACAGATAACAAGATCCATGAGTTAGACTGTGTGGGAGTGGATGCTTGATTCTTTTTAGAAGAGGAAAAAAGAAATAATTAAGTTGCAAGCGTAAGCTTATTTGTAATCTTAAACTTCTCCTTTGATGCTGTGCGATGTAATTGAGTTATATTGACTGGTCTCACTGATAAACTTGGAATTACAACCACTTCTTTGAATATCGTAAACACTTGTAAATAGCTTGAAGGCATAAACTTCTTAATTCTAAGAATCTTTAGCTCTTGGATGAACACATTAGGTAATATTTTCTAAAATGTGGAAGGAACTGGGAGGAGTCTAAACGTTAAGAGTCTGTCTGGAAGATTAGAATTCAAGAACAAAGAATTAGGCGTAAAGATTGTACGATTTTAAGCAATTTTACCCTAAAGCTGTAAAGTTCGTTGTTGATTAAGAGCCAATTTCGGAGAAGATCAACTGCGTTCTTCAGCTGAAAAAGATGTAATAACTAATGATGCATTGCGATTTAGCTTCAAGGTTATAGGCTGTATTAGAAACAGTTAAAATTCCCACCTATGTATTCCTTCCTGTGTTCTATTGAAAACCAGAGCATTCAAGTTGCAGTTAAGATCAGTATAATTAAAATATCGCTCCAATTTTAGATTGTAATTATTAAACAAAAGACTAATGGTCAGAAAAACAACACTTAAACTGACTCCTCAAAAAAATATATTTTAAACATTTTGATCATTATACTCGGCTATTTTTTGGCTTTTATAGCTTAAATAGTAGTTTCTAAATTAGAATACTTATTTTAATATAGGAAATTTCGTTTTCTGAGGACGATATTGTATTAAACGAGAGAATAGTCTAGTTCAGCTATAAACACAGGTAAATGTTATAAGATGTTTGAAGTGTATTTAAAGTGATAGAATTTAAGGATACGTCAAAATATTACAAAAAAACAGCGAATTCAATATAATGATATTGGTCTGGTACTTGATTCATTGAGCTTCTTGTTCCATTTTGATCTTAAACATTGACCAATCAGCTTCGAGATTTCTTCTTGAGCATGCGCATTACGATAATCGCAAAAGAAGAATTTGGAACGACAAAAATCCATAGTTAACTCATTTTGTGATCGTAAATGTGTTCAGCAACTTCGATCTTTAAAAAAGCGGTGGGAATTCTTACTTAACTGTGAAACAACTTCAGAAGATTAAAAATATTTCAATTATGCTTTGATTGTGAAAATTATGGAATTGAACAAAGTCGTAAAACTGTATGTCCTAAAATTGATTTCATGCTGTGGAAATAACCAAATATAATATTTCTAGACACTATGGAATCGGACAGAATCCTAGTAATTGATTTCCAACTTATTTCTATAATATTTCCATGATATTATAATATTCCATACTATGGAATTGGACAGAATCATAGAAATTGAATTTCCAACTCAATATTTCCATGATATTTCCATATTATGGAATTGGACAGAATCATAGAAATAGCCCACTTTCGATGATCGAATATAAAACAATCAGAGTCGAGGCTCTGGGGAAACAAAAGAATAATTAAGATGAGCCCATTGTTTCCTTGGAGCCTCGACTTCCTAGTTTTGTATGAGATCACTGAACCAAAAATATCGAAAGTAGGCTATTGAATTTCCAACTTATTTCTATAATTTTTCCATAATATTTCCATACTATGGAATTGGACAGAATCATAGAAATTAAATTGCCAACTTATTTCTATAATATTTTCATGATATTTCCACACTATGGAACTGCATAGAACTATAGACTGAAATCAGTTGAATTTCCAACTTATTTCAATAATATTTCTATTCTAAGTTTTCTTACAAGTTTTATATTCTACAAGAACTCATGTTTCATATTTTTTTAATAGTAAGAGCTATCATAATTTATCTGAAAAATTAAAAACACCACATATATATTATTATTTACTTATTTTTATATTCGTATGACGTACCAGGCTCATTGGATCATTTGGTTAGTGTGAAAGTATCTAAGATCGCTTTTGACGGTTTCTAATTAGGAAATTCATCATTTTAAATATTTAACAATGACGCCAATCTCACTCAATTCTAATCATCAAAAATTACTTTTTTTAAACCCGTTAAAAATAGAATACTTCAAAAATAGAAGAAAAACCCTAGCGTCATGATATTAATCTTGTAAAGAACGTAAAAGTATTCTAAGAATAGTTCAACACCCAAACACACACATTATATATCTTTTAAAGAAAGTACGCACTTTATTCCGTCAAGCAATCAATAGTATTCATGTCGATAACCCTCACATATACACCTATTTCAAGAAACACTAAAATTAGATCTGAATCTGACACCTATCATAGCAGATAAACACTGCCTCTTACTGTGTTTTAAACTATACTGTATACATTACTTTTAAGTAGAGTTCACTCAGTACATTTCTTTACAAAAAGGTAGATTACAATTCTTTTCTGTGGCATTTTTCCCTTCGGTCTTCATGTCAAATTTCAGTCCACTGTAAACGTTTTATGAAATAGGCGTATATAGGGCGATAACCATATACCAGTTGTTCATCAGTTGATAACAGCACCGATGTATAGTCTTATGCACGCATTTGATAGACCTCTTCAAAGTTCGCTTGAGTGACCAAGAAACAGTTCCAAGACGAGGCAGAGCTTGATGTCTTCATACATTTACTGTATTTTATCAAGCTCTGTCTCGTCTTCAAACCATTGTTTTGTGGTCCGGCTATGTTCACCATATGAGTCATGATTTAGGATATCTATTCTTCGTTCTATTCATTCATCGTACATAGAACAATAGCATAAACAATACAGAACAATAGAACAATACAAGCCGTAGGTGTTGATTACCCTAAAACATGACGGGTCTAATGTTCACACTCTACCGGACAGCAATCGTTTCGGCTCAAAAAATATACGAGATAGGCTTTCTGTTCACACACGGAACGCTTGGTTTCGGAGCGATTTTAGTGTGGGATGGATGTTGATCCGCTAGTGTATCGGATATGTTCTTGCGCCGATTCAACTACAGTGTGAACAGCACGATCGGGTATACTTTTGATCTGGAACGATTTGATGGTAGAGAAATAGCTGGTAACTCAAGCTCACTTTTACATAGCTATCCGGTATAGTGTGAACATGGCTGCCGATCGTTTCGTCTTAAAATGTATACTCCATTTCGCCCCTGTTCAAACTGGGATCGAGAATATCATGTGTCGTTTCTCAAAAAAGCTATCCGGTATATTGTGAACATTGCCTCAAACGATTTCGGGAAAGACCTATCCGAATTGTTTCAGAATCGGATTACAGTTTTAATTGACACTACAAATTTACTGGGTGCGCAGTGGTTTAGCAACTATCTCTCTTCCTAAATAGGAACTTCTTGTAAATTTTATTTCTCGTAAATTGACTACATTGGAAATGGCAATTCCATGGTTTACAAGGTTGGAATTATTTTAATTATATGACTTTATTTTTTCATTTAAGTGGTTAATAAAGTTCTATCCCATAAGAGCACAGGGAGCCCAGGCTCTGTATTTGTGAAGGTTATTTACATATTTACAGTGAATGTATGGGGTTGAATAAAATTGATCAATTTTCGAGAATTTTAAAAAAGAAATGCCTTTTTTTCTTCACCGATCTATTTTTTGTGCTGAAGTCTTCAATCCTACCGAGTTTCAGCCCGATCCGAGCGATTTAAACGACAAATACGCCACTAAACCA
>JANTNT010120423.1:0-10834 GCA_024752375.1 Entacmaea quadricolor
GGCTTCACTTGTCGTCAGTTGGGCATGCTCCCCATTAAACGCCATATACGTGTATTATGTTGTGATCCTAAATAGGCGTGTAAGCTTAATTACAATGCGAGTACTGACATTAATGGATGACCTGCTTGCATGCATATTTCCTTTCACTGTTAAGTTCCAGGGTTCGACTCCTGAATTAAGGACTTGTGAGTAGTTCAAAAAGTTTCTTGTTATTTCTCTCTCTTGCTTCAAAGGTTTCCCAAAAATTCTCAAGTTTTTCTTTATCTACAAAAATTCTAATTGATATGGGAGTTAGCTGTGCCTTAGATCCATCTCTTGGTTGGTTCAGGATTTGATAAAATTAAATTTAAATTTTTTTAGATCCTTTAAAAAACACTTATAATAATAGATCCATGTAAAGGGTCATACAGTAAGTCACAAGTTTGTTAGGTTTTGCCTGAAAGTGATAATTGTTACTATTAAATAATTCAATTCAATTCTTAGTTTCAGGAGTGTAGTACAAGGCAACCATACATTATTCAGAGAGTATTTCTACATCAAAGCAACAGCCCACAACAGATCTTGTTTTATCAGAGTATTTTGGAAAGCATTCAGGCACATTGGTAAAAATGGAGATCTTCTGACAGCATCAGAATACCACTCCCTAATCTGTTTACTGTGCCCTGATTTCCCATTTGAACCTATACAAAAAGCAGCAAAGATAATTCTAATGGAGGATGCAATGGATTGTTTGATGTCATTTGCTGACTTCCTGTATGCTTTTCAGATTCAGTTTTATTATGAAGGTATGTCACGACAGGGACCACAGAGGGGGAGAGGGGTAGGGGCATATACTACCAAAAATATTTCAATGCCATTTTGAATTTGTTTTACTACTTAGTGCTCTTTGAATATTTATTCCCCAAATCCAACTAGCTGGTCCCCAAATCCAACTAGCCAGTCCCCAAATCCAGTTAGCCAGTCCCCAAATCCAATGTTAATGTAATGTATGAGGTAACTGCAGGGATCCCAGGGCATTATTTTCTCTATGGGCAAGTTGAACACTGTAAATTTGGGTACGTATAGAATTATGTTAGAAATGATATGAAAGTGTATTAAATGGGTTCGGTGTGTATATGTAGAATGAATAAAGAGAAAACAATTTAAAGCCCTTGTTGGGAATCGAACCCCACATCTTCGGTTTACTAGTCCAACGTGTTTACCAATACAGTACAAGGACCAATGACGTAGTGTAATGGTAAACATGTCAGACTAGTAAACCGAAGATGTGGGTTTCGATTCCCGCCAAGGGCTTAAAATAGTTTTCTCTTTATTCATTCTATATAATTATACACATAGAATGCATTTAATACACTTTCATATCAGTCCCCAAATCCAATTAGCTAGTCCTCAAATCCAATAAGTCAAACCCCAAATCCAATTAGCCAGTCTCCAAATCCAATTAGCCAGCCACCAATTCCAATTAGGCAGCCCCATTTCCAATTAGCCACTTCCAAATCCAATTAGTCAACCTCCAAATCCAGTTAGCCCCCCCAGATACTATTTCAGTTTTGAATTGTTGTGTGAGCATATTAATGTATCATTTTGCATCACTGGTGCAAGAACACCATCAAAGATCCTTTTATTTATCAGACCATCTGGAAATGTCCATTGGTGTGACACCACACAATTTGGTCAAAGCCACACAATCCTGCACAATTTCTAAAAGTCCACACAATCCTGCACTGAAAAATACCTGTAACATTTTACTAAAAACAAGTGAAACTACAAGCTACTGAGACATCTGACTGCTAATTGTAGTGTTTTTTACTTTAATTTGCAAAACAATAAAAAATTACTTTGCTTTCTTCAAGTATACAACAAGGATACAAAAACAAGGTGTTCTTTCCACACATTTGCCTAAAACTGGGAACCATTCTAATGGCAGAATGCAATTGCTTTATGACAAGTGAATGATCATAACAAAATCAGAACAAAATCAGAACAAATTCGTAATATTGAAGCAACATCAGTGTATTTCTCTTAGGTGCTCATGTGGCACATAAAATTGTTGCTGCCTTGGGTCTCCTGTTAGTGTATTTAGGGCACTTCATAATAATTTGTCACTTGACGTCTTCAAGCCAAACTAACCTTAAGTGTTGTGCTTTTGTTGTTGTTCTTTCTCAGTAAGTCGCAGGTTTTTCTCATCTTCCATTGCATGTGTTATAAATAGGTTAATTTTTTGCATCTCTTAACCTCGAGGAGTCTTGCAGGTGAATTTGTACAGGGTTGGAGAACATGTTTCTGGGCTTTTTCCTGAAACAGGGTAGGTAAATTTTTTACCCTGGTTTTGAGCATCCGGTAATTCACCCAGAATAAGGTACATACCTTGTCTTATCAAACAGCCATTTTTATGATCAAAAGTGTAACAACTTCGTCTCTATCCATTCTGTTGTGAACCACATATATTTACATTTGTTGTATTGCAATTAAAATTTAGGTGGATCCCTCCACATTGTGTCATCATTGTTAGCAATAGAAATGTGTTCTGTTTGGCTGAACATAGTGAAAGCGATTTGAAGTTTAACGTTTATAGTGATGGTTTAATGTTGATGTTGTAATAATATGTTTTTGTACTGAATTGCATTTACTTAAATCTTGACCAGTTTGAGTCCCAAAGGAGACTTTTAATTTTCGTTTTTGCATGTTACAAATATGCCACAAATGCAGTTGTTAGTTAGAAATTGAGACTGTTTGGTCTGTTGGGTTAATCTCTGTTGGAGCTTGCTAGATTATTACAAGATTTAATAATTCTTTTGGAAAAATTACTAATGCTATCCCACACAATTGGCCTTTATTCCAGCACAATTTTAATTTTTTATAAATTTAATTTTTTATTTACTTTTTCCTGCACAAGTTTTCAAGTTCTAGTATATTATTTTGTCATTAATAATAATAAAAATCCATTAACTTGCAAATAGCAAGGCTAATCTACGCAGGTTAAATGGTAAAGAATAATACAATAATAAATGCATAGTAATACCAATATGAAATATAAAATATAACAATTAGCAACATCAATTATCAGAAGAAGTTCATAAAAAAAAGAGGAAAAAAACCAAATCTTAGTGATAACACAAAGTATTACATGTGAGTTTATCATTCATATTTATAACTTTTCAATCATTTCAGAGATTCCAACATAGTACCCCTTTCTTTCAAGCAGGGAGAGTGACAACTTTCTAATTTTCCTTTTGAAAATTATCTTAATAGAAGATTTAGTCAACCAATATACAGGGCACAAGAAGGAGTAAGCAAGCACGCCCACTTGGCGTGCTTGCTTACTCCTTCTTGTGTGATAGGTTTTTGGTGGGATCCAGCCAGTTCTCCAGATGCACCGTGCTGGCGGGGCCCAGTAGGCTGAAACAGCTGTCCACGGTTTCTGGTTGAACTGGCTTTCTCTATACAATGACTAGTAAGAGGTTGTCAAAGGCCTTAGTGCAGTCTTCTTCTGTCATTACACGTTTAGGGCTCGTAGTTTATCTATTACGCTATATGCAATATACAGGGCTTCTGACAGGATGCGCGGGTGCGGACCCGCATAATTCGCCTTTTTCCGCATAATCGAACGATTTTCGCATAATCCGGCAAAATCCCGCATAATTCGTCAAAAATCTAATGAAAACTTAATAATCAAGAAGAAATGTAATATGATTTTTCATATTTTGATGAACTTGCGAATTTTTTTATAGTTTACCTCCCAATTTTCAAGCAATGAACAGCGTTTAAAACTGTATATTGAATTGTACGCCATCATGTAATGAAAAGGAACAAGACGTACTCTATGATTGGCTAGAAGTTCAAACAATAGCAGAAATAGATAGCAAATGAAAGTTCTGCTTAAATACAAATTTTAAATACATGTATTCGCAGACAAGATCTCCGCGCGTTGTATTATTTCTATCGTAAACATTTGAGATCTAGCGTAATGCACCTATCAATGTAAGTCCCGAGAGGGGGGGGGGATATTCAGGCAAGGGGTAGGGATTTATAAAATAACACTAAAAAGTACAAGCCACAAGAAGAAAATGTCAATCTCTGGACAGAGTCTGTGATCAAATTCCCGACCCAGGGGCACATTTTTCCTATCAAATCCCCACCCTTTGCCCGAATACCTTCCCTCGGGACTTACATTGATAAGTGCATAAATAACATTGAAAATTTTTGTTGAGCTTCAAAAAAATATCATAAATTTAAGGAGAGAATTAGCATATCGAGAAAAAAATTCGTGTAGTGCAAAAAACATGACGATTACACGTGTGGATTAAAACCTGAGATAAACAAGGCCAGTGTCAAATAAAAATGCAAAATCAAAGTAAAAACTGTAAATAATTGCGTAAAACAAAGTTTGGAGTTAAATAAAGAAGCAAAATGTGTGTATAATCCTGTAAAAAAAAATTCAGAATTTTTTCGATTGTGACGTCATCACGCATCCTATTCAGCACAATTTGCCATTTTCTCCGCATAATCCGTGGAAAAAATCCCGCATAATTTCAAATTTTTTCCGCATCCTGTCAGAAGCCCTGAATATAATGATAATTTTATTTACGCCTATCCTTGAAAAAGAATTCAATTGGATATTAGTCCTAGAATATTGAAACAGTATATAATTTTTTTAGAGGATGCTAATCTTGTATTATATGAGTGAATTTCAATGACTGGAGTAAATAAATTACATATATTGTAATTTTGCACATTTTCTAAAAATCCTATTTATTTGCTGATTCACCTGAATTATAGGTGTACACAGTACATTAGGTAAGAGGGTCCTTTCTAGGCTCAACACCAAATCCCATTCCTAAGAATCATTTAACAGTATCCAAGCACTCCTATTAAGAAATCATTAGTACAGAGCTCAAACAGTAACTAAGGATGGTCACTGCCAGAGTTTGGTCAGGAAGCATTCATTTTTTAGAAGGGGGTGGGCCGGAGGAATCCCTCTAGGTATACTTGTGACCCCAAACAAAAGAAAAGTGAAAAAGGCATGACCCACACAAGTTTGACATACTGTATACTGATACTTGAAGCATGGGTCATGATCAACTACCCCTTCCCTCTAAGGTTTTCCCCAAATTATGATCTTACAATGTCCTCAATCTCAAGGTACAAGATGTATTAAAGAATGTATTAAATCAAATCGAATTCAGTTTACCCTTTTAATGCCAACAAACCCCTTTTACCTTTGCATCTGTAGCCCATTGCAAGATCTCAATTGATTTTGTGATTGGTGGAGATAGATGTGACAGACAGACAGACATATTACACTATTATGCAGTACCTTCAATCATTTCCTTCTTGTTCAGAATTTATAGAAGAGCTCTACAAAGCCTATCAAATGATACTTGCTGGAAATTACAGACCAGGTCAGATTGTTGTAGTACCGACATTAAACAGACCACAACTCAAGCAACAGCAGGCAACACAACCTAAAGAAAATCCTCAGAACAACCAAACAGATGGAGTAGATGTACATGCCTTTATGGACGCTGCTTTACAGATAATCCATACACACGGAAACACGTTTGAGTAAGGACACTTGCCAGATAGTGATAATTAAATATCAGTTCGCCATGCAGTGTTGCATAACTGATCACTCCTTTTTTTGTTCAATTTCATAATTAGCTCAGTTTCCATAACAAGGGAGGGAAGAGAATGAAGGGAAGTACATGTATAACACCAATGAGTTGAAGGGAGGAAAGGAAGAGATTTGTATGTAAAAAAGAAATAAGAAAGAGTGAAGATACTAGTAATATACATCTTGTTTTCTGTTTTTCTTCTAGATGTCCACCAGCATCAATCATTAAAAACATTCTGTCATCAGTAGAAAGGGTGACATTCTATGGCTTCTTAATGGCTTTAGCCAAGCATGATTGTACAAATGAAACTATAGGTAAGTATGACATTACTTGATAAACTCTCCCTAATTTAGCATAGTATTGATATTTTGGAATTGAATGTGGCTTGTCTCACAAACGTTTGTTTCATCTCTGCCAAGAGATTCATCAGATTCTTCGGTGAGCCAGCTCATAAAGAATCATGCTTAAAGTCCCACAGGCAAAAAGTGATGGTGGCATTCTGGCCTTATATTGCATAAGGATTCGCAATTGCATAATATGCCAAGAATATACAAAATTTATAATTAGCAAAGTACCTTGGAATTGAATGTGGCTAGTCTGACAAATGTTAGTTTTGTCTCTGCCAAGAGACTCATCAGAGACACCTTTCGGTGAGCCAGCTTGTCAAGCATCATGCTTAAAGTTCCACATGCAAAAAATGATGGTGGCAATCTGGCCTTTTATCAAATAAGGATTCCCAATTGCATATTACGCCAAGAATTAAAAAATCATAATTAGCAAAATACCTTGGAAAACGTAGTTAATCATTTTTTCGAATTATGAATTTTATTTGCTATTTGTTTATACAATAATGTCCAATTTTTGATTAAAATGGTATATACAAAATATGTAGCTATCAATAACAGAATAAACTCTAAGTTGGCTTTCTTGCACTAAAAATAATGTATAATTTGTCCAAAACAGCTGCTAAGTGCAGTAAAGTCTTTTTGTGCTTTAGTTTTCATTTAAAAAAAACTGACGCATGATAAAACAGTTACTAAAAGTAATTTGCCCATTTTTCTGCCTTTGGAAAAGTATTTGTAATAAAATGTTTATTATATTTTTCTGCAAAGAATGCACATAAATGCACAAAATTTGAGACCATATAGTAACGTGATAGAGACGTTAAACTGGTATTTTTACTCAACCAATAAAATTGTGTCTTTGTAATCGAATGACATTTTCTTATCCAACCAAATACTCTGTATGTGATGTCGTTTTAAACGTTTTTACCTTGAGTTAAAAAATGAGTTACAACTTACGTGTATTTATAAGTTTTAAGGTAAATTTTTGTTGTTGTTCCTCTTAACAGGTGCTTTACCTCAAAAGTCTTCAGTGATGGAAGAGACAGACCAAGACATAAGCAGGTTGGTTTGACACAATATTACTTAGTTTTACATCGAATTTGAGTCTCTGAGAAGATAAATCTAGAGGAGCAAGGATGGCTCCGTTGGTTACTGAGCCCCCTTCAGTGCCAGGGGTCCCAAGTTTGATTCTCAGTGACTTTTGTTTTGAGTTCTTTCCTTTCCATGTAGCTTTAATTAGTTTTGAACCACTCATGAATAATTCATAAGCTTCTGGTCCAATTGGATCGCCCAAACACGTCACGTGCATGGACCTTTATACTCGATAAAGTCCTCCTCACTAGTATTCAAGTGATCTTTATATAAAGATCACTTGAATACTAATGAGGGATGACTTCATCAGAGACAAAGGTGCAAATTTAGATGAAGACTTGGAGCCTCATCAAGGTCCGTCTCACGTTCGATCACCGACGACCCATAAATGATAGGGATAAGCGCCTCTATCTTGACTTTTGCATGCCATCTTTACCATGTGGGAGTCTCTTATGAAGACATTGAGCATGACAGTGCCATTCAATTCTCTATCGAAGTATAAAGGTCCTTGTTTGTGACGTGTATGGGCGATCTATTGGAGAACCTTATAAATTATCCATGAGAGTCTTAAGTCATTTAAAACACTCACGGATCGTGTTTTATATGTTACTTAAATGCCCAAAAAGGTGCACTGATCGAGAAAGGGGAAATAAAATGAGTGCAGCACTGATCAAGAGAGGGGGACAAAATGAGTGCATCATCTGCCTCAAGTTTATCGGTCTATGAGTACTGTTACGAGTTACAAAGAGTTACAAGAGTTAATTGAGGACCTTTACCTTTATCTTCAGCTTCAGCTGCCCAAAAGGCTTATTATAAGCATATCTTTGTTAGCTGTGGCTATTGTATTTGAGAAAATCAAGTCGTTGCTGTGTTTCTATTGCAGCACCAGTACAAGCAGACCAAGATCAGCACGACCTAAAAGTGCCTTAAGTTCAAGCAACAAAAAAGTTTTTAAATGAGCTGCATACATTATGTTACATCCTGGGGGTCCTACATTTTGGGGTCAAAAATATCAACGATCTGGAACCTTTTAGGGTGTCTCAAATGTTCTTGGACTTCCAGAGACTGAACTGTTACCCTTTTAGAGATTTTTAGTTAATGTTTTATACAAAAAAACTCTTATTTTTAAAAGTGTCTAGTCATTCTAGCACTGTGGCACTAATTGGGGACACTTTCACTCAACAAACACTACCACTACGTTCAGGAATTTATACATACAACACTCGACTCACGTTGATTTTTATTGAGGGAGGAAAACTGGGGGCCCATGGAAAACCCCTTGTGACAAGGGAGAGAATAACACACAAAAACTCAATTCACATACGATGTCCGCAGGGCTCAAACTAGCGACCCGATCCTTTGAATCCACAGTGGTGAAAGACAGTACCCATAAACTTTTCAAGAAGAAGGTGTTCAAAGATTGTGTTCTTAATAGTAATTGAGCATCCCTATCATTTTATATATACGAGTGCCCCCAGGTGTTACATATGGAAAAATACCTTCACATTAGACTGTTCTGCTAGTATGATCTTAGTGTGGTTAGAATCTGTTGAATCTGTTAAATGTTAGTTTTATTGTTAGATACTGTTGTAAGCAGACAGACCTAGTGTCAGGAGATTAGAAGAAAAAAAACTAATTTGGGCATCTTAGATCGATTATATTGAGCCGTATACAGTCATTTATCAGTTCAAGTGTAAGACATAATATTTTAAGGACAAAGTGCATGACGTGAAAAAAGTATGTCTTGAACGTGACCGTGCCGTAAACACTACATTTTCGCGAAGGTTTCTTACGTGAGCAAGTAGGTCTATCAACACGGCCGTGCCGTACTTTGCCGTGCTGTGATAAACTGACGTGTGAAAGCAATGCGATTGGATGAGAATTGGAGCGCGCATTTTGAGATTGGCTTGAAAAAGAAGTCGTTTGAGTGTTCGATGACGTTACACGTTTTGCTTTGTATGATTGGAGGAATCCGTGCCGTGACCGTGTCGCGTGCCGTCGCGTGTTTTTTCACAGTCATACGAAATCAAAATATTGAAGCTTGTGATATCATATTGAAAAACACTGTTTATAAATCAATATTTATTGAAAAGAAAGACTAAAACTAATATTTTATTTTATTGTTAAAAATTTACATCTATACTATTAAATTATTATAAAGCTATTATTTTCTATAAAATTAAATATTGTTCAAAGAAAATCCTGCCTCTAAACTAAGACATTTCCTAACCAAACCACGTGTCATTGCTCATGGACGAAATCTCCGTCATAGTAACAATTTATCATTATATAAATGCATTACTGAACGTTTTAAACGTAGTTTTTCCCTGCTTTCACCACAGTTTATAACACTGTCAAATGATTTTATATCTATATATATAATGTAAATAGTTTTTCTGTGATATTTAAATTAATTTGTATTATTTGTAAATGTGAACGTTTTCCACCTAAGGTGCTTATTTTCTCTTAATAAACTATCATTATTTATTATTATTTATTTAAATTTAGACTATTTTGAATCGTCAGCAATGATTTATTAAAAACAATAATAAAAACAATCGAAAATATTTCCTTGGCAATATGAAATCACTTTAAGAATAAAAACCATTTTAAAGACAGTTTTACGTATTTTGTACATTTTCCTGCACTGTTTGTTAATTCAGTAATGCTTTTCACAGTTAACATTTCCTTTAGTTCTGCTTAAAATGCTAAACGTTTCTCTTTTAAATAGACAAAGTGAACTGAAGGTTTAGCATTTCAACTAAATAATGCATTAAATTTTTTGATGTTTTGTAATATATACAATGTATTAGGATGTCTGATTTTCTTAATAGACATTGGCTTTATGATATTGATGCACGATCCAAATCACGATTACAACAAATTTTACAACCTCTTCAGTTAGCCAATAAATCACTGATTGTCTTTTTAAACAACACGATGGTTTTATTAAAGTGCGAACTCCAGTACGTTAAAACACGAGCAGTGTATAAAAACAAGCTTGACAGCACTTGTAGCTGATGGACAATTCTCAGAGTTATCGGGGATGCGGGGCTACCAGGAAACCAAAAAAGAAAAGCTACAAATTAATCAAAGAAATGATATAAATGGAAAATCACCACAAGGAGCTCAGACAATTCTGAGCCTTAGGTGGGATTTGAACTCACGACCCTATAGTCGGATGCTCTAACACCGAGCTACAGGAGACTATAGTGAGCAAGGATCATCTGTGGGCCATATTTATCATTTCTTTAATTGGATTTACCTTTTTGTTTGTTTGTTTTTTGTTAGCGTCGCATCCACTATGTATAATTTTGAGAAGGGTCCACAGAACACATTTCGTTCAGGTGGAAAACGAACGTTACCGTGTTTTGTTGTGTTCCAGCACTGTGATTGGAAAAGGTGGTGCAATTCCTCGCTTTTTGATTGGTTCAAAGCAAAAGTCATTTGAAAGTCACAGTATCTTACAAGGCTTTTTTTCCTTCATACGAACTGTGCTCTTCATAAATACTTTATGGTATCATTGTAAAGACTACAATTTTTTCTCTCAATGTTTACAATGCAGTAGGAGAATGAATAACCAATAAGAGATAGAGATACCAAACAAATAGAAAGACGCTAATCGATTAAAAATAGGTGCTAATATAAATAAGATGGACGCTAGTCGATAAAAGTAGATGCCATTATAAAATAAAAAGAACAATGATAAGGGAAGGTACGTTTTTATTGGGGGGGGGGGGGCTGGAGCCTAAGAGGGGGGGGTCATTAGTCATATTTTTAGAC
>JANTNT010120534.1:0-10833 GCA_024752375.1 Entacmaea quadricolor
GTTATTCATATCAAAGCATTCCTAATTAGTTTCACTTGTTCTATCATCCAACATGGCGGTTGTATCTTTGTTATTCACATCAAATCATTCGTATTTAGTTTCACTTGTTCTATCATCCAACATGGTGGTTGTATCTTTGTTGTTCATATCAAAGCATTCCTAATTAGTTTCACTTGTTCTTTCATCCAACATGGCAGTTGTATCTTTGTTATTCATATCAAAGCATTCCTAATTAGTTTCACTTGTTCTATCATCGAACATGGCAGTTGTATCTTTGTTATTCATGTCAAAGCATTTCTAATTAGTTTCACTTGTTCTATCATCGAACATGACGGTTGTATCTTTGTTATTCATATCAAAGCATTCCTAGTTAGTTTCACTTCTCGAGGACATTAAGGCTTGGGTTAAGCCCTATTTTCCTTAATTTTAGGTTTTTGGAAGTCACGTTTTATTTATCGCATGCAAGGATCTTATTAATCTGGCATTTTTCATTAAATATCCCTGTAAAGACCCGTTTACACGGGCGATTTTTTTAGCGATTTGAAGTGCGATTCTTTCGGCGATTTGACTGCGATTCTAGAAAATCACGTCGCCGCGAAATCGCAGCTGTTTCGAACATGTGCAAAATTCACTTCGATTTGGCTGCGATTTTCATGAAAAAAGGAACAAAATAAGTATTAGGGGTCCTCCCAAAGCAGATTTGCATGCGCTGTTACGTCACAAAGAACATGGCGACCAAAAAGTTACAAGCCGAAAAAAGAGCAAAAAGGTCATGGAAAAGTGAAGAAGAAATTCTGATCAGCCAATTGTCCAAGTACGACTGTCTTTTAAATTGTTTTCCAAATGGTTCAAGGTTTTCTCCTCTTCCTCTGCCGGCGAATCGCTAAGACAATAGCTTACACAAACAGGCTATTGCGGCGGCAGATTCATCGGTATTCATAGCAAATCAAGACTCCAAAACACTGAATTTTTACGGCTTTTCACATATTTGTTTACGATTTTAAAAACAAAAAATTGAAAGGAAAGTTTTATTACGTATTCGTTATGGTTACAACCGCTGCTACAACTGATTGTGTTTCATGAATCGCCGAGAAAATCGCAGCACAAACAAGAAAGAATCGCAGTAAAATTGCCGGAAGTTCACACGCGCGATCTTGCATGCGTCTCCGTGAAAATCGCCGAAAAAATCGCAGCTAAAATCGCCGAGAAAATCGCCCGTGTGAACGGGCCTTAACTGAGCATTGTTTATCAGTGTTGACCTTGGTTGAAGGGTCACGTGACCTGATAGAACTATATTTTGATGGTAAAAATTCAATTTGAAATGGGGTATACAAAGAACTTATCGGTATGAATGAATTTTATGTTTTCTTTCTTTTTCCAAGGTCTTTCAAAATAAGTTTTTGCCGTTTAGAAAAGTAGTTCGCATAATGAGATATTTACGAAAATAGGTCACGTAACCTAATTTGCATTTGTATTTTTCTCAAATATCTTCTGTATAGATATTGATGGACAAGGTTCAAAGTCTAATTCATATGTAAGACCTAAATACCTTTAAAATGTTATGAAATTCAACATGATTCAAAAACGCTTTGTACTCCCCATTTTCGAAAAACCATTTTTGCTGCCTTAAAGTCACGTGACCACAGAAATGCAAATTTGTTCAACTCTTTATGTCGTTTTCACGACCTTTATCTCCCACAAAAATCTCAATTTGATATCTCTTAATGTAAGAGAGTTATTTGAAAAACAATATTCTTGCCAATTTGCATAAAAACCAAGCCTTAATATACTTGAGTTGTTCTATCATCCAACATGGCGGTTGTATCTTTGTTATTGACATCTCAAGAGATCATTGGTAATGTGGTTGCACCCCTGTTGCACCCCAAGAACATTTGGACTGAAATATGCCAAAAGCAACGCAAGGTCACCGACGAATTCAAAAACCGGCTGCGCGCGCATCCATACAATACGATCACATTTGTATTCTGAATTGTCACATGACTGTTGTTTGCAGTTTGATTCTCAGAGGAGTTTTAGTCAGTTTATACATTCGTTACTTGTTATCTCAACGCAGCTCAAGCCAACGCTTCAAAAACTGAAGCACTTAGAACTAAAGAAAAGTCGAACAAGATTGTTGAAGATCTGAAGGACTTGGTAATGAGTTTCAATGGGAAAGAAGACGACGTCCGAAAGAAGATGGCCGAGTGGCCGGGGCTTTTGGCCCAGTTGAAGGATCTCCTTGGTGAGATTGATAATGCCAACACTACTGCCTGGACATCGTTCTTGAAGGGAGAAGAAACGTTGAAAAAGGCACTGAAAATGAAAGAGACGTTAGAGGTAAACTTTTCTATGAGATTCGAATTGAATTCGACTTTTCTATAAGACAAAGAACACGCTTTGCACAATCAGTTCATAACAAGTTCAAACTTCGCTTGGGATTCCTGTGGTCAATCTCATATCCAGTTCATTTCTGGCAGTTTTGGTTGCAGACTCTGGGAACGAGACTGATTCAAATTAATTTTAAAAGATAGCTGAGCATGCGCAGACAGAGTGAATAATCACGTCTGTTTTCCAATCTCGTGCCCAGAGCCCGTACAGGGGCCCTGGGTACGAGATTGGTCTGTTTTCCAGAAAAAAATAACTTGAGGGAAATCGAAAACCTCTGAAACAAAAATAGCGGAAGTTTCATTCGTTTTTGATAAAATATTATTTATTACTTCTGAGGAAATTTTCTGCTCAAATTATTGCATTCATTCTTTTTTCTTTACAGAAATTCAACTCGATAATTGAGAAGTCAAGAAAAGATGCCGAGAATGCCGAAAAAAATATTCCCGAAATCGAACGACTAATCGACTTGGCAAACAAGAAATCAGACAACGCGAGTGAAAATCTTGGAGACGCTCAAAAACTGTCTTCTGAAGCCAAGGATAAAGCTAACGATGCCATGACAACAGCACAAGACGCTCAAAAGGTACAGTAGGATGTATTTAGTTAAACAGAATTTATATGATCTAATAGAAAGTTGTCGAAGATGTCGCATCGCAATCTTGTAACCTTATTAAAATTTGTAAATTGTTCGTTCGTTCGTTTTATTTATTTATTTATTTCTTAGGTTTTCGTTTATCTACCTTCTCTCTCTCTCTCCCTCTCCCTCCCTCCTTGACTGACTGATTAATTTGATTGGTTGGTTGATTGCTCCTTGTAGAAAGCAGAGAAGATAAGAATAGAGGCAGAAAACCTTGCTCTACCCAAAGACACAGTAAGTGAACCTGCAAAGAAAGCCGCCGCTAAAATCTTAACCCTAAAAGACAAGGCAAAAAAGGAAAAGATAGCCATCGACTCTGCTAAAAGCACGGCAGGCAACGCTACAACATCGGCCAAAAGAGCTCGTGCTAAGATCGATGAAGTTCTGAAAAAACTGCTTGAATTAATGAAAGAGATAGACACACTTGACATGGTTGACACTGATAAACTAAACGATCTAGAGGAACGTTTAGACAAGGAGATAGCTGGAGATAGGAGGTTAGATGGCATGCTAAACAACGTTACTGTCACTCATCGGATCATAAGAGAGAGAATCAGAAAATACACTATCGATGTCGAACGGCTTGAGAAAGAGATGGGCAAACTGGAGAATCTTGTCAACATCTTGCCCAATGTTTGTATGAAACGTATAACTGAAAACGAGGGAAAATAGACAATTATATGAAATACAAACTTAAATCATGCCGTTGCCATGCTGGCATGTTTCTATGGTGATGCTGTGTTCATTTCTCTTCGTTCCAAGAAAAGTAAAATCCCTTTTATTCCGCATTCAAGCGAAGGGAGTTAATTGTCAAAAATTTAAGATATTTTGGAAGTCTACTCAGACTAAAGGTGGGACAAAAAGCTGGATTTTGTAATGCTAAGGGACCGGTCATTATTTACCGAGAGGGGGAGCTGGTGCATTTTGATTTTCACTTGCACAACATTTTTGGAACCCTCCCCCAAAAGTGCCCTTTGTCTCTCTTAGCCCCATCCTTTGAGAAGCATAAAAATGCTGGGCCCCCTCTATTTCCACCAGCCCCCCCGTCTCCTTGTAAATAATGACTGGTCCCCATCTAGATTTCCATTTTAGAAAATATATACTTAGGGAATATCTAAATATTATAAATTAGTATTAATAAGTGATTATCCCTTTATAGTAAAAGTTCTCATTAGGAAAGAATTGTTTTTGAAAGCTATATTGAAAGTAGTATGATTTTAGGAAATAATTTGCGGTATATTTTCGTAACCAAATAGAAGACTTCTGCCTTCGAGCTCATGACGTCATATTTTTAAAGCCAACAAAGATTTGGGTTGGGGTCCGACGTCATATATTTTTAGGCCAATAGAAAGACTTAATTTGCTTTGGGGCGTCTTGACGTTACTTTTTGTAAGCCAATAGCAAAAGGCGCGGATACAGTCGGTAAAATTGCGCGCAATATTACTAGCAGTTGTAAAAATTTTAGTTGTCCACGACCGCAATAGCTGTGCGCAATATTGCATGAAATAGTATCGAGTTCTACTTCTGCAAAATTCTTTACGTCCGTTCTGGCAACCTTGCTGGCAATCGGTAACGTGTTTGTTGGTACTTTCAGTCTCCTACCTCTGTCCAAAATACTATATATTCATTTATTATACTGATTGCAGTAACTATTGGAGCATGTGACATTCTAAAAACTTTGTTACCAGCAATGTTGCAGCGCGTGTGCATGGACCTTTGGCTTATTTGGTTTAGAAGTCTACGTCGCATTTGAGCCAATTTTAAAAAGACCGTCATATTTTTTTACCAAACAGGATAAGACCTTGTTGCTACGTTCAGTTATAAATACATATACGCTTGTCATTTTTTCAGGTGATAAATATAGCAATTGTTATTAATAAATTGTGCAAAGGAATATAGATTTTCGTCTGTTATGGATGAACAATGCGTTTCACAGGATACAGGATTTTTGAAAGGGAGGTCAAAACCTACTTACAACGGTGTCATTTTTGCTATAAGGGAGCATTCATTTTTTAGGAGGAGGGGTGGGCCGGAGGAATCCCTTTGGGTGTTGAATAAAAAATTTGTGACCCTCCCCCAAAAGTAAAAAAGTCATGACCCCTTCCCCTCATAACAGTGTTTTTTTTAACTCCAACTTTTTTTTCAAGAAGGAAAATAATGATGACCCCCCCTTTTGCTACTTATAAATAATTGGTGACCCACCCCTAGATTCCTCCGGCCCACCCCCTCTTCTAAAAAATGAATGCTCCCTAAGGACAAGAAATAACGGAAAACACTAGTTGAAAAGGGGGTAGTTTCAAGGGTAGTAATACTTTGGGTCATTTTTTAAAAATCTATCTCTATTTTTTTAAATCTCACTATCCAAAATGGCTGCCATGTGCTTTTGATGTTTCCCACTTAAGAATAATTGCAAAGCAAAGCGCAATCCGACAAGGCGCCATTGACTTATCCCGCGCAGTGTTTCATTTCCGCAGAACTGCGACGCCCTGGACTTTGTGGTCTGCATTTGTGAATTGGACTAGAGATGGACGACAGAAGTCCAATGATGGACGTCCACCTGAAGCCGGGGAAAAATTTTTCATCTTAATCGAATTCAGGGACAAGATATAAACAACACTTCAAGGCCTTGTTCACACGGGGTTTTTGCTTCGATTTCGGGTGCGATTTTACCGCGATACAAAATAGCAGCAAATCCGCAGTGAAAGCATGTTCAAAACCCCTGCGACTTAGTGGCAACACGAATTTCGTAGGTCGCAGTGGAATAGCCAGCTGTTTACAAGCGCGATTTGGCATCGCAGTGAAATCGCCGCAAAAGTCGCACCCCCTCCCCCCACAAAGCTATCTTTACCTCCTTGGAATCATCTAACCGTCATTCACTACACAAACCAGTTTTGAGAGAACAAAACATGTATTTCGTACAAATATTGTACAACATAACAGGGCACCTGAATGAACATCTAACACCGATAAAGTCATGATAAATAAATCTCTATTGTCATCTTGATTAAAATGATTGTCCACCGAGACTAATTATACCGTCTCTTCTATATACACCGTGCTGCACCCACGTGCAATACTAATGATTAAGGCCAAGTCATTATATGTAATCGCTACAGCGAATCGCTCGATTCGATACGGCGCAACATAACTTAGTGACTACTTAGGCCCGACTGGCTAAACGAGGACGCATCGTGGTGGCAAAATTGTTGTGCTCGGTGATGACACCGTTTCGGACATTTCTCACAATGTTGCACGCACGACTAAAAGGGGTAACAAGTGACGTTGCCACCACAATGTGTCCTAGTTTTGCCCTGGGCCAAAGCATTTGTTCTTCACAAGACGTGTTGAGACTTGATATCATGTCCAGCCTCGTCTCTGAACCACCGCTTCATTTTCACTTAAGGTTTTCGGGAAGGGACATATGGCGAGTGATACTGTGGCGATTACATAATAACTGGGCTCAAGGAGTGTGGTTTAATTCAGAAGAATTTTGTTTGACATGAAAACCATGTTCAAACAACCAAGATCACTTAACATCCAATAGCTCACTTTCGATATTTTTGTTGAGTGATCACATACAAAACAATCAGAGTCGAGGCTCTGGGGAAACAAAAGAATAATTAAGATGAGCCCATTGTTTTCCTAGAGCCTGGACTTTGATTGTTTTGTATGTGATCCCTGCACCAATATATCGAAAGTGGGCTATTGGATGATAAGTGATCTTGGTTGAACATGGTTTTTATGTCAAACGAAATCTTCACTCTAAATTAATTAATTAACAGTGAAAACCACACCCCCCAAAAAGAAAATAAAAGTGAAATACTGTATGATTATAAATAGGTTTGGATTGATTGTGTTCAACTCTCCCACTGCTTGAGGTCTGGTCATAGATGGGGTGGGGGAGGGAGGGAGAATGCTGGATATATGCCACCCCACCCCTGTGGTTATTTTGTGGACCACACCAACATGATACCCACCACTCTACACTTTCGGACCAGTCCTTATCCTTATATTGCCCAACCTTATATATTCTATTGTAGTGAGTAGTGATACTACAAGTATGACCCAGATATATCTTAATTAACTCTTGAAACGATGTTATACAAAGTTGCAATGCTCCAATTTTAAAATTTCTGCTACTTTGCCTTAGCCTAAATTGCAGATAAAATATCTGTTTGATAATATGAGCAAAACATGCAAAGATCTACCATTTGCATTCCTTACCTTGAATTTCACTTAAGAATACCTTACATCATATTCAGGCCGAGAATGAGCAAAAGAGAACTCAAAATTGGACAACTGTATTTCCTGTTATATTCCTCTTAAATAGGATACATTTTTTAGCAGGAGAAGTGGTCTTCTTTTCATTTGTTTTAATTACCAAAGGCTGGACTCAAAATACAGTAAATTAAATAGGGAACCATTGACTGAAAGGGAAAAATTCTCTTTCACTTCTTCTGAAATTAACAAAGAAATCTAGTTGCATCTTTCCCACAACTGCTTGAGTCACCAGTAAACAATGGTTCCAAGATAAAGCATAGCTTTATGTTCCCATACATCTACTCTATTTATTGAGCTCTGGCTCATATTGCAACCATTGTTTTGCAGATAATCAAACAAATTCGAGAGGTCTATTGTGGTTATGACAAAGTCAAAAACCAAGGCAAATTATAAAATGCCTTAATTGCTATTAGAAAAGTTTCCTCATCCCTTACAACAAAATGTGTATGCCAGAAGTAAGTACTATTGTATGGCCTAAATCCCTTATATAATTAAAACTCTCCTAAAAACATTCCTTGACAGTAAACCAGTAATATATTAATAGTACTGGTCAATTACTGTCTTTGCATACAATTCTTATAATTATAATCTAACTTTACGTAAAAAATACCATCCCCAACATTAAGAAAAATAAAGCCACTTTTTATATTTGGTTTGAACAGTCAAATAAATCTTTCTGGTCAAGGTTGAAATTCTCCTTGAAAATTTGCCACATTGGTCTTTCAAGATTCTATAACTTGATCAAGAAATGAGCTTATATAACCATCTCTAATCATGCTGATCAAGTCATAAATTCTCCTATTAAATATCCTTAATATTGTATTTTATATTGAAGGAGATTTTAGAAATAGATTGAGAAGAAATATTTCATGTTTAGATAGATGATCAAGTTATCAATTCTCCTACTGTAAGGAGATTTGGCATCTTGATCTATTTTTTCATCACTGTCCCCATATACTTTCTACTTTGATTAAAAAACATTACGACAGTTGACAAGAAATAGTCATCTTTGATTTGAAACGTGTATACCCCTGATTTTAGTTCCAATTGAATATAAATTGATAGCTTAAAGTGTAAAGGAACTGAACCACATGTAAAACTTTAACAAAAGTATCAAAATTAATTTAGAAGATTTTGAATTCACAGCTCAGATTGTTAAAATATCCACCCAAAAATTGCTGTAATTCCAAAATTTATAATCCCATCCAACTCGTAAAACAATATCCATAATATATTTTTATTAATAACTAATAATTATCATTTAAACCTGTAAAATAAATTGCACCTTGATTACTCAGGTTTAGTAGTGCTGCTATGTCTAGAGGTTCCAGGTGAACTGTGACCACTGTGATTGCCGTTGGCATCTTGATCACTGGCTATAACCTCTTGATCACTAAACAATGGATTGACTACTGTCATATCACCCGTCTGTATCAAAACAAGCAGTGATAAACCAGTTAGTGTCATGGTGGGCTACATTCTATAACATCATCTATCACTGTACCGTTGATTGCATCTACCCGTTAACGCACATGCAAAAAACATGTTTTCACGTGACATGAAACTTTGGAGTTTCAAATATCAAACGTCAAAGTTTCCCACCTGACTTCAAAATGTTTGTCAAGCTATGTTTTCAACAAACAAAACAGGAATAAATCATCAGGAAAGTGTTCCAGTTTAATTGATTTGCAAAATCAAGTGTTTGAACTCACTCAGTATTATTTTTTGCAGAAGTTGGGCAAAGATTGTGTATAAGCAACTGTATTAGTTTCAGGTATCGTTAAGCAATACATGGCTGCCAAAGGCTTAAATGACATTCGAACAGTTCCAAAATGTTCTTTCCAAGACTCTATTCTGCTAGAAACCATAGTACAATCATGAAGTTAGTCCTCTCTAGAAGAAGTGACTGAACAATCATCCATTCATGGTTGGAGAGATATCAACATACAAAAGAACTCAAAACTGGCTGCCATACACTTGAAAAAGAAATGTGCTTCAGTGTTTTACTCGAGAAAATATAGTGTACACTACACTCATCTGTACGTTGACTATTAAATATTTAAACATTTTGTCAGATAAAGACCTAGTTATGTGAAGTTCTTTGACAAATTCCCATTTTGTTTATTAAAAACATTACTTGGCGAACGCTTGAAGTCAGGGAAACTTTGACGTTTGACATTTGAAACCCTGAAGCTTGACGTCACTTGAAAGCATGTTCTGTCCACATGCATTAACGGGTAGGTGCAATTGACGGTATGCACAATTTTATGTGGGTTAGACTCATCTTCTGGGTACATGCCTGGGTAATGGATTGGGCCATATGCCTAGGGCCATGCGTCTTGGGTCATGACTGGAGTTGTGTTTGAGGTCATAACTGGGGTAAGATTACGTCCAAGGTTACACTACCGAAATCACTTGACTATAAGCACCGTCAAAACAACAATCATGTTTTGAATAACAGTTAACTTATGTGACCATTCAGAGAGCTCCATAGGTCATGTGACATTGGACCAATCAGATCCAAGCGTGCTATGGACTGAATGTCATAGGACTATTTGAAATGTTCCAAATGGTCATGCAACACGGCTGTTTCAAATTGGACATTAGGCTCTAGGCTTCCACGCGGCCACATTGCGTTGCTAACGAAAAGGCAATCCATAGCAACAAAGATGGTGGAAAATTTGAATTTTCCTCCTTTCTTAAACTTGTATTTATAGCCACTTCGCTCAGTATCTACTGTTAAAATTAAATTCCTTCGAAGCCTCACCTATCTATAATAGTTCCGTTTATCAAGTTGATTTTCCACAGAGAGCTTTAAAAAATGAAAAATACGTCTTGTTTCGAAGAGATTTTTTTTCGTAGATTTCCGTTTTGTCGTAAAATCAATGTTTTTGGGACGTTGTTTCTGGATGACTGCAACTTTTCCTGAGAAACAGTAAGGCATTTCTGTTTCATTTGAATCTTGAACTTTTCAAATCTGAAGTTCATAATGAACTTACTTTTTTTTTGTTTGAGTTACATGCCTCGGTTCTAAGGGATGTCTTACGAGTGACGTACGTTAAATGGGCGTCAAAATCTGACAATTTTTCGAACGTTAACCTTCACAATCTTTCGATTTTTACTTCAAGTAACTAGATGAGATTTGTTAATTTACTGATATCTTACAATTTATAGAATATTAGAGAGCCAGAGCGTTTTTATTAATCTAAAAAAAATGGTCTTTGATCAGCCGACGGTTTGATGACCAAATAATTATTTTGACAAATATTTTTGTAAACATCATTACATCTCAACACAATACAATCATTACAATTTAGTGTTAATTATAAAAAAAAGATTTCTCCAGGCCCAAGATTAAAGTAAAATACTTACAGTTTACGAAGGGATGTTACAAACGGTTAACCATTCAATCCAGCTCTCTGACGCATAAAAGCTACAGGTACAACTTCAAAAGAAAACGTCATGGAAGAAAACCGAAAGAAACCGTGAAGAAAAAATGAAATCATACCCCACTACCAGCTGTTGAC
>JANTNT010120645.1:0-10832 GCA_024752375.1 Entacmaea quadricolor
CTCGTTCTGGTGATTTTCATACATTTCTAATCCTCATAACTTCTCAACAACTTCATACTTTTACCTAAAACTTTCTTGCTTTGTTGATGCCATTGTTAACTATAATCTAAAACTAGTACTTACTTGAATAGTGAGTTTTGAAAATTATGAAAATTAAGTGGCGGCCATATTTCGATTTGGTCAATAGTTTAGTTAGCTACTGTACGAAATTTTAATAAAAATCTATATTCGGTTCTATTTCTACGGAATTACCTTAAACAGATTGATTTTCTTTGAAATAGTATTTGTTTATCGTTGTCAAGATAACGCTGATCAAGCTGAAATTAGCATCATTAAAAACTTCCATCTTAGCTCTACAACTGATCCAAAAACCAAATACAAGGCGTAAGTTAAGGCTATGAATAAGCTAAATGAAAATGAAAGGTATGGTCCGAAAAATACTATAGGAAGACACCTTAAGGAAAGAATTTTTGACCGCAGGCTCAGCCGTACTAGCCGCTATTCTTTTTTGTGAGCAGTTTTAGAATGAATCTTGATTATTGGATCACAAAACTTATAAAGAATGGAGCGGCTTTTTCTTCGAGTAAATAAGTTTAACGTTTTGTACCATCGCTGACAGCAGCCATGATTGTTGAAAGAAAAACATATCTTCTCTTTCGGAGATATAACGCTTTCTTGTGTAGATTTCCAAAGGGAAAGACGCTTTTGTTGTTGTTTCTCGTGTCATGTAATAGCGCAAATTTAGTGCAGATTAGTCAAATCTTTTGTTTTATCTCATTTGCAATTGATTCGACATATCAGAGATGCGACGTTTGAGTTAGGCCTTATAGTTCTATCTTTTCTATTATTGGTCATCCTTCCATGTAAAAAAAGTTGCATTATAATTGAAAAAGATGTATTGTAATTCAAATATTTCCACTGTTATATGTTCATTGCATTGGTTCATTTCTCAATGCAACTCGCGCGTTTCCACACAGAGGTGACTCTACAGGACTTTCCCGAATTCGCTTCAGTGACCAAGAAGCAATGGTTCCAAGACGAGCTGAGCTTGATAAATACAGTAAATGTATGAAAACGTCAAGCTCCGCCTTGTCTTGGAACCATTGTCTCGTGGTCACGTAAGAGAATTCGGGAAAGGTCGGTTTTTTTTTTTTTTTTTTAACTCATTCTTACCCTTTATATGAAAGCTGGACCCTTGTTCGTTCATGGACTCGTGACACCATATTCCAACGTAGTTCATGGTACTAGATTCGGCCTCAGCTCCTTTCATTACAACTTCTTTCACAAGTTGGTTGTTAATGTAGATTTTTACATTGACACCTTTAACCACGGTTTTAAGATTGTACCACGTGTCCTGTGAAAAAGCGTAGTTGACTCGAGGGCTTGATTCTGGTCCTGAAGCAGTGATGTATAGATATTGATTTGCCCAAAGGAAATAGCCCCAGGCTTTTGTTACCAAGTTGTGGAAAAGTTTTCATTATTGAGTCTGTTTCATCGTCTACAGGTATCGTTTTCAAATTCTCACTAATAATATTAGTGCTTTTTCCCTTTACACCTATTTCGTTATTACGTGACACAAACAACTTCAAACGAATTCGGTGTTTAGGCTATTTAACCATTCATCCATCCCTCTATCCCTCCCTCCATCCATCCATCCATCCACCCAGCATTCCACCATCCAACCATCCACATAGCTTTCGTTGCTGTGTCATAGCGTCAAACAATCACACAGAGCTCGGCTCCAATCTAGGTGATTCATTCAAAGATTAAATTGGCATTTGGAATGTTGTTTTGTACGGAGGGAGGAAAACCGAAAAACCAAGAGAAGCAGGGGAGACAACCAACAAAAAACTCCACTCACATAAGTTCCGCGCTCAGGAATCGATCCCTTGGAATCGAACAATGCAGCGAGACCAGGTGATCTGAGAAAACGCGCGCAATATATCTATGGTATATATTCTGATTTGAAAACATTCAATATTATCGAAATAAAAACAGTTTCAAAGAAGGTATTTGATCATGTTTTACCTGGAAACTTGCAAAAGGAACAAGAAGGGATTATTTTATTCTTCTCAATCAAATAAAAGATTTATTTTAGGGGACAAAAACTAACCATACTCGAGCTGTATATGTGTAAAGTCACACACTTCAACACGAACTAGGACTTGTTTTAAATATTGTTGAAGGGAACTGAAAAGTTTGCAAACAATGCTTTAATTATGATGGAAGTATCATTAAACGGTGCTGCTGATTTAAGAGAGCTTTTATTAAAGACAGTTTCAAGGAAGTTAATTGAGCAAGGCAATTTCAGCAAGCGAGTATGATCAAGCCGTAACGAACGAAAAATGAGTGACACAGAAGTTTTAATTTTACCTTTGTCTAGATTTAGAAAACGATAACTAACTGGATATCTTCTTTTGCTTTTCATAAAGTACTGATTTCCTCAAAATTTCATTATATCAGAAAGGAAATACGGTGAAATTGGTGTGGTTTTTTGGCACAAGTATTCACTAACAATACAAGTAAGATTCCAGTGGACCGCCATAACAAATCTCTGAACGCGCTCTGATTGGCTAAAATTTGATGAGCTGTCAAATCGAGATCACCTGAGAAGTAGTACCATTACAGTGCGTGCCACCAATGCCTCTGCCAATCTACTTATGATAAATCTTTTGTTAGATTTGCCAATCTTTGCCAATCTACTTATGATGAATCCTTTGATAGCTGCGCACCTACGGGGTCTGTAACGTCACACAGAATTTATGAAAACGGGGGTATAAAAATACGTTTCCACCACATTTTTCTACATTGTCAGAGTTGAGTCATTTACTTAACCAAATCCAGTGTGTAAACATCTCTCTTTTCGGTGTTACAAATTTCCTTTATCTCGTCATTCTTTTTTATCACGCACGGATGAGGTCCGTACGAGCCTACTCTCTAGTTTCATTTCACCGATTGACCCCTAGCCCTCCACTTGCTAACTAGGGGTTACAGTCACCAACAAGTATGAACATTGTCATTGAATTGTCGTACGAATGTACTGTTTATCAACTTGATTTGACTTGATGTAAGGCTGGTTTTCTTGGCATTTATTACGATACAGGTTTTAGCCTTCATTTACACTAGATTTTTAAATATTTTTTTAGAGAACTAAATATCAAAATCAAGTAGATAAACTATCGAAAAGTTTGTACATTTGTACGACAATTCAGTGACAATGCCCGAACTTTTTCGTAGCCGTAACATCAAGTTACCACGTAAAGGGCCAGGGGTCAATCGGTGAATTAACATTATAGATTTTTAGGAAAGTTGATTTTGATGGAGTGAGGAAAACTCGGAGACTGGGAGATAATACACCTTATACTATTATAATTTTATATACTGATTTTATGATTTTGATTATGGTATTTTAAGTTATATTACTGTAGCCTAGCTAGTTTAGTTCTTTATGGTTATTTTAGGCCACACTTTGCTATTTTCGATTAATTTCATACTTATTTCATGTAAATTATTTCTAACTTTGGGTACTAAAATCATGTATGTGTATTTTTGTATGAGAAAAACCTATAGGAACAGAGGAGAAGAAACAACTCTACGCACATCTGACGCCGAGTCAAAATCAAACCCGGGTCACAGTGGTGAGATGAAAGTTCTTTAAGGAAGGGATAAATCCCGAAAACCGAGGCTTTTAGCCGTATGCATATATATATATGAATATGGATAAAAGCCGAGGTTCGAGGGATTTATCTGCTTTATTATATGATTGACAAATGTTTCCAAACAACGAATTGTAATGATTCATAGCTCTATATAGTCCAGTCTAATTACGGTTCGACTCTAAACAAATTGCAACAAAAGGTTTTTTGCTTGAATAGAGCTAATAATGACGTCCTTTACGATATATCAAAAGTCCCAAAAAATCGGAGTTCGGAAAAGCTCTGAAAAACAGCATCAAAAATTTCCAATACAAAGCATATAGGGAAACCATCTTATCCGTCGTGTAGCATGGCCGCATTCAAAGACGTCTGCGGAATGTATTTTAACTAACGAAAGAGGTACGGAAAAGCAATGATAGTGTTCGACAGGTACAATGTTATTTCCACAAAGTCCATGACTCAGGAAAGAAGAAGTGCTGGGAAAGTGGGTGGCCACTGTCACCTTCAGAATTGATATGAAGATCCCGATGAAAAAGGATGTCTTTCTGGCAAAAACAAGCAGAACTTTGTTTTTATGCTGAATGCGTTCTTGAAGGGAAAAGGCTGCCAGACCCGTCAGGCAGATGGCGGCGCTGATGCTCTAATAGTAAAGAGCGCTGTGAAGCTTGCGATGAAGGAGGACACAACTCTTGTAAAAGACGACACCGACCTGTTGGTGCTCCTATGTTACTATGCGCGCCAAGACGGACACAGCCTTTACCTCCGACCAGAACCAAAGGTCAATTCAACACGAAGACGAGTGTGAAGCATGAAAGAAGTGAACGAGCAGTTGGAATGGCAGGTATGCCGCCATATGCTATATATATATATATATGCATTCCTTGGATACGACACAACCTCTAGTCTGTATGGCATCGGAAAGAGCGCGTCCCTAAAGAAGTTCATGAGCTCCGAATATTTCCGACTGCAGGCACAGGTATTTGACAGTTCCGATTGGACTTCAGAAGAAAACATAAACGCAGGAGAGAATGCATTGGTGTGTATTTACGGCGGTAAGCCTGGGCAGAAGCTCGATCAACTCAGATACCAGCGGCACCTAGAGAGAGTAGCGAGCAAAAAGACATCGATCCAACCACAGAGTTTGCCTCCTTCCTCCTCGACAGCAAAGTATCATAGTTTAAGGTCTTTAAATCATGGAATGTAAAGGCGGAGCTCAGCCAAGCAGTACAATGACTCGGGATGGCGGCTAGATCAGCAATACCTAACGCCTATTGTGACCGATCTGCCCGCAGCCACACAATCCATTCTTAAAATAGTGCGCTGAAATTGCACGCAGGACTACAGCAGCTCTCGGTTCTCCTGTCGCAAGAACAACCTTGAGTGCACAACCGCCTGCGGACAGTGTAAAGGATCAGGCTGCACCAATTCGCCCGGGCCAATTTTAGAAGAAGAGTCAGGATGAGTTTTCTTCTGAACAAACACGTTGGAAAAGAGCAGTCTGTATGCTCCGCATCCATGGCCGGTTTTTAGGTCTTCTTTTTAAGGTTTTGTTGCTGTTATCAAATGGTACTTGACTATAAACAGAAAGTGGCAAATCTTTGCCCGTCGCGCCGTCCGTGACACGAGCGTCAATCCAGGTGAATTGTAAATATTCTATTTTTGGTAATAAATACTGTGAATTTTGCTCAAAAACACATTTTTCTTGTTAAATTTAGTGTTATTTATACATTCCCGTCATTGATTATCTTATTAGCGCCGTTGAAAATCATTTAACTTCTTTTTTCATATTTTTCGAGAGTTGGGCTCGCTGCGGTTTCCCTATATGCTTTGTATTGGCAAATTTTGATGCTCTTTTTCAGAGCTTTCCCGAACTCCAGTTTTTTGGGACTTTTGATATGTTGTAAAGGACGTCATTATTAGCCTTATTCTAGCAAAAAACCTTTTGTTGCAATTAGTTTAGGGTTGACCCCTTTTTGGCATTAATTTGACTGGACTATATAAGAAAACACTAAACATAAAATTATCCAGTAGGAACATTTCCATTTTTTCAGTAGTACCATTCTAGATTTTTCAAGTTCTTGTTTCAAGCATGGCTATAGTGTTATTTTTTTGGTCCGATTCATATACCTCTTGGAATAAAAGAGAAGGAACTCAATTTAAAAACCGTGTTAAGAACTTAATATATTCAAATGCTTGAACTCAATTTCATTTCATAAGCTTGACACGTTAGAAGAACCATGCAGAATGGAGAGCAGTGATGATGAATTAATGTGGATAACTCAAGATACCTTTTCTAAAGAAAGCGGCTTCATGGAGGTATTAAGAAGTTTAAAAGTAGTTCTCCAGATTTTTTGGAAAGAAGTGTTCATGTTTCATTTGAAAATTGCACATTCCAAAAGTTAAGTGACTTTTCATATTGAGTCAGTCGAAAAGCTATACAAAAAGTTTGACTCGTGATATTTTTCCATCTGCAGCGCCTGTGATTGAAATAATTATCTTTAACACACTAGAGCTCGGTAAACTTTTTGCTTCTCGACGTTTGGGTAATTGAATGTAATTTTAAAGAACGAGATCTCCAGCCAAATGTTCCACGTCTACGTAAAATGATTCGGTCCGCCATGAAAATGATTTTCAAGCAAAAAATACACGCAAGCGCAGACAAATTATCTATATGCTCTGTATTAGTCTAATACCTATTTCACGGGTTTAGTGACTTCACTCTAAGTCTGGGTGTGCCTGGGGAGGGATTTAATATTCGGACGAGACAAAAGCGGGGTCAGTGATGAATGGAATTCAATAGTTAATTAATAATAGTTAATTAACGGTTTCCATTATTATTCATTATGCTTTATTCAACATAAATACCGTTTTTACAACAGACAAACTATTGAATTCCATACATCACTGACCCCGCTTTTGTCTCGTCCGAATATCAAATCCCTCCCACAGGCTTTAAGTTTGTCGGTTGTAGAAACGGTATTTATTGTGAATAAAGCATGATGAATAACAATAGAAACCGTGTCAATCATTATAAGTTGATATACTCACCTTCTGGTCATGCTGCTTCCTACTTTGTACTTAAACACGTGACCACAGCCTCTTTTTCCAGACGTGAAGACACGACTTGTTATCTCTTAAAATAAAAGACGTATTAAAATGAGCCTTTGATGCTATTAAAATCTTTATAAAACGTGATAACTAAATAAAGGCAAAAAAAACTGTTTATTTTGTAAGAGTTGAGTGCAAATACTTAAGAGTGTCTCCATTAGTCTACAGAATCACTAATAGGCCTCAGTAAGAGGCCACGTGATCATTCCTTTATTAAACTAAGTCAAAATAAACATGAACATCTCGATATAATTAAGGTGAAGATTTCGGCTGCTCATTATGTTTTACTTGGGGAAAAAAATAGAATACCGAAGCCGTGACGTCATGCTTCCATGGTTGCATTTATATTTGATCTAAGCAATCTTCAGTTGAGTCAAACATGGCGCCGATCTCGATATGTGCGTCAGCAAGAGAAGCCTGTGGTTATGATTTATGATATCATTGACTTTCCTTTGCTTTTCCTTCTTTCCCTTCCTTCCTTTTTTCTTCTTTCCCATCCTTCCTTTGAATCCTTTCCTTTTTTCCTTTCCTTCCCTTCCTTCCCTTTTTTTCTTTTCCTTCCCTTCCTTTTCTTCGATTCCTTCTCTTTCCTTCCTTTCTTCCGTCCTTCCTTCCTCGCCTCCCCCTCCTCCCAAGTTGGGCACATAAATTGTTTATTGACTGAGGTCGGGCCGGACGAAAAACATTTGGCTCTTGATTATTAGTACTGATATCGCTGCGCTCGTTCCGTACGTCATGTAATAGATCAAACACGAGAAAGAGTGTATTGAAACACCGAGAAGGGGCTGAAAAAAACGAGGCGAAACCAAACTTTTTTAACCAACTTCAAGGTGTTTGGATACACTGATAAAACACTCTTTCAAGAGCTTCTCAATTTTTTAAATAATTTTTTTTTTGGAGAAATTTAAAGCTAAAGTTGGCTTAATTTATGCAAGTCTTGGATCACTGTATCCAAACCCCGTAAGGGTACTAATTTTCTTTGTTTTGTCTTCATTAATTATTCCTGAATTTAAGATGATCTCGAGCCAAATGACTTACCATCCGGCTCGACTTGAATCAGTCTATAAGTACATATAAACAATGAGAAGCCAATCGGCGCAACTCTGGTTTCAAAATTAGTCTAATACCTATTTCGCAGGTTTATTGCAACCACTCTAGATGTTATAAGGAAGAGTAATAGGTAAATTATGAGCCTTGAATTGTGTAATGACACTGCACTGAGACCTTTGACAACTTCTAGTCATAATATAGAGCCAGCTCAACAAGAAACCGTGGACAGCTGTTTTGGCCTATATTGGGCCTCGTCAGCACGGTGTATCTAGAGAAATGGCTGGATGTTAATCTAATAGTAGTCTAATAGACATTACTAGTGGTATAAATGCTTTTCATAGTAGTCAGATAAATACAATAGAAAGCCATACCAAAATATTAGCCACTCATACGATACATTTGCCTAAGGCTTGCGCATTTTACAAATGAATTACAGCGCATGCGTTTTAAAATGGCGGCTGAACATAAGCGTGCTCGTCCCGAGAAAGTTTTTTTAAAGATTCTTGAAGACGGAGTTCGTGTAAAAGCGCAAAAGATACAAACTAAAACTGAAAAGGTGGATAAAGAGCAAATGTATCCGATTGAGATAAGCACGATATTTGAACCTTTTGAGTCAAACTTGTTTGGAATCGAAGACGTGATTGCAAACATCACCTGTTTTGAAATGCCTGTTTACGTGGACTTCTTTCAGCTTTCGGGTATATTTTAACATTTCTAGATAGAATAGTAGCTAAATAGTAGCTAACTTAAATCCGGTCGTAAATTTGAAGAAACTTGGTCATAACATTATCAAATTTTCATTTTCTCTCAAAATGTTGCCATTTTCGAAGATTTCCAGTCAAAATGTAGGGGCCTGAGGACGAAAATGAAAAATAATAAGCAAATGCCACCCAAAAGTTTGCCATGAATTTGAGTGAAGTAGTGAAAAATACACTAAAGTGAATTTCACGAGTTCATAAAGACAACTCTACTGCAAATCCTTAGTTCTATTTCAGACGATGAGACATTGGGCTCAATAATTCTAACAACTAATTAATTTAAATTGTGTCCACCCCCGGAATTATTGCGCGCAATACTGTGAGCAATAGCAATGTCACAGAAGTAGAATCTCGTTCAACTTCTGCAACATTGTGCGCAACAATTGCATCGTGTGTCCGTAATAATTGCAATATTGCTGGCAATCTTGTGATGTGCTTGTGATCTTGTATGCATGTCAAACAATACAACAGATTCATTTACTCGACTTGATTGCGAGATTTGTTGCAGATAAATGATGCAACATGGAAAATCCTTAAACGAGTTGCAGCGTGTTGTCCGCACCTTTTAGTACTAATTAATAACTTTTTGCCGTTTTGACTCTATCGGAATAATAAATATTTTTATCATATAAACTATAGTGTTTTACAAGGATTTCTACCACTGAGAAATTTCGTAAAAATACGATATTTTCACATGTGAAAATATTAACCAATCAGATTTTAGTATTTAGTGGTAGAAATCCTTGAAAACACTATAGTTTATATAATAAACAGAAAAATACATGGACGCTTGGAGATATGGAATTTATTTTCTTGTGTTCAAATTTGATATCAAATTGAACACTCGAAGATAAATTCCATATCTCCTTGCGCCCATGTATTATTCTCTATATAATTTTTGTCATAAAAATTTGTTAGTGTTATCATGACGTCAAAGGGGAACCATCAATTAGTCAAGTAAATACGATTCAAATACCCCAAACATATAAACAATTATGAAAAAAATATAATCGATATAAGTTGTATCTGATTATACATTTTTTATATTTAAAAAACGTTTCGTTAGGATCGAAGCAATTGTGCGGACTGGTTTGTGAGCTACCTTGACGTCAAAACCTCTAAGTATTCTCGTGATTTTTTCAGATACACCGCTTACATATGGTAGTATTGCAAAACCACGGTTTTGTTGGTTATGCCGTGGCTGTGGTTTCAATTGTTGTTCTCTTTTTCTTGCATCTGTTGTTGTTGTTGTTTTGGTGGTGGTGGTGGTGGTTCTTGTTGATCTTGTAGTTCCTGCTGTTTTTGTTGAGAGCAACGTTGTGGATTTCTGTGGCAATCTTTCAAAAAATAGTCGGGATAGCCGTTTGCCTGTAAGGTGTCAAATACATACTGTGTTTCGCGTGAAATCTCTTCCTCAGTATTTTTAAATATAAAATATATATAATCAGAGACAACTTATATCGATTATGTTTTTTATGATGAAACCTGATTACAAAATTTTCAATTTTAAATAAACAATTATTAAGTGTCATTACGCTCACCATACTCAGAAGAGTTAATGGGGGTGTTCCAAAGTCGTGCAGGGCCATAATGAATCTTATTCCCTGTGGTTCCTTGCCAGGAGTTACCGCTATCTGTCCAGCTACCGTATATGTTGCGCCACGATCCTTTAGAAAGATTTTAGGAAAATTTAGCGGGTCCTACGCTCTTTTCAATATTCGGTCTGTGAGAACAATGAGAAAGCCGTGTCCTCACTTAGATCAGCCACGTCGTTTCAGAGTTCGATGAAATTAATCCGTTGATCCGCTGTTTAAATCTATACTTAATACATTGCTTTTAAATAGGGTTTATAAAGTGCGCGTGGAAATAAATTGTTTTCTACATCAAGTTGTTGTACACACAGCTATCACATCTTTCACCAAAAATGTTTTATAAAATCACATTTTCACATCTGTTCATACCAATTTTTCTATAATTTTATGTGGAAGGAAGATTGAAAATGCCTCCAAATGCTCAATAACTAAGTCAGTATTTAATTTCTACTGCACAAAGAGTTTAAGAGTTTAATCAATAATTTTAGATCTTCTATCTTGATAACATGACAAAACTCATTTGAAACTTTCTTTTTGAACAAATTGGTTCTATATAGATTATTAATTCTTTTGATGTCTGTAATAACAGTAATTATCATATACTTACTTCGATATCTAGACACTAGAGCGGTGAAATATAGAGCGTATCATTCACTGATATCAATCAC
>JANTNT010120756.1:0-10831 GCA_024752375.1 Entacmaea quadricolor
TCATTCATTCATTCATTCATTCATTCATTCATTCATTCATTCATTCATTCATTCATTCATTCATTCATTCATTCACTGTGTTTTGAAAACTTTCAATTATGCTTTGTAACTTATTTTCCAAGCTTGCTTGGGATATCTTTAATTTCAATTCACTGTCTTTTAACTTTTTCTAAAGGATTTTAAATACAATTTTTCTAAAATTATCTGTCATCGGATAGGTTATACTACCACACTTTTGCTGCAATCATAATGTTTTTTTAGTTGTGATGTATGAAGCCTACCACTGTATTTAACATTTGATATTTAGTGGCTCTTGGTGAGTTAATGTTAGTGAGCTACATCACCTAGTGCTATTAAGCATAGTACATTAAAACCACTCTTTTTGTGTTGGTTTAATGGATTTGTCAGTCGAAAAATGTCCATATACACACAGAATTCATAATTGCTCTTTTAGTTCTGCAAAAAAAAAAAGGTGTTATTTCCCACCAAGGTTGACTTTAATTTCATTTAATATTCAAGTAAACCATTTATTGTTTGTAACCACAAAAAAAAAAAAAAAAAAAAAAAAAAAAAAAAAAACACTTCCAAAATAAATGATCAAGAAGCGAGTTGTTTAAGGACCAACTTAAATGAACAACTCTTAACCATATTTTTTCATTATATTTTTCTTAACTAGTTCAAATAGTAATAAGGCAGTAAATGCAGGCATTTTGAGTGATTTCTTTTCGTTTTTATCAATCAATTCTTTCACTGGTCACTGTTTATTTCAAATGGAACTATCTATATCGGTCGAGTATACGAAATTGTTCTCATTTGCTCGCTCTTTAACAAACTTCAAAGATCAACTATAATTTTTTTTTACTTTATTAAGTCAGGCGAGTTGCGTGCCTGACTACTTAAGTATTTCTGATTCAAATCAAGGAGGAAAACAGCGCTTTTTAACCGAAATTCTAATAGCATACCGTTACATATTTTAGCTGTGCATACCACTATATGGGATCTTATTCTAGTGTTGAATTCAGTCATAACATACATCATGATCGCAGATTGTTACGCAGTCTAAATTCTTCGTAAGACTGATGAGAACTGGCTGGAAAAAAACACACACTTTACAAAGCTCCTTACGATACCCCACACTGTAAACTAAGTGCTATCAAATCGAATAAATGCAGTTCTTTGCGCGCTTTTTTTTTTTTTTTTTTTTTTCCTTCTTCTTCTTCTTCTTCTTTCACTGTTAAAAAAGTTGATCTTTACTTACATTTTTTGGGTGTCTCTAGTGTGATACCGATTTGCTTCACCGGCGTCAAACAAGTACAAAGAAATCGCATTTTCTCCGAATGTTTTTCAGTCATTGTCGAAATCTTTGAGCGAATAATAGCGTATTTCCAGTTAGAGTTCGGCCAACAGAACTTGAGACATAACGATTAAAGGTTGATATATTCTTTGGAAGAAGCGCTAAATTTATTTCATCTCTTACTAATTTTAAAAGAAGGTTTGTTGTGCTAGATAATATCCTAACTGAGGTTCTTTTATTATAATCAGCCGCAAACTTAGTAGTTCTAAACTTGTGTTTATTTTTGAGAAATTCGCCGCGTACGATAAAAATTATATTTTTTATTCGCTTTTTTTGATTCTTGTGAACCGACAATCGTATTTTGAGTATTCATGTCTCAAGCTGGTACGTTTCTTCTAAGGTCAGTGTAAAACGTGTTGCCTTAGATGTTGTTAAACGATGTCCCATAGGTGCGAGCCATGGCTCAACGACCAAAAGTCAACAAATAGACGCTAGCATCCGATAAAGGGCTCGTGCAGTTTAACCAAGTAATTAACAGATCAGGCAATATGCTCCTGTATGTTTACATTGGCCACATTTATAACACTCTTCTCATAAACGCTTGACAGATGTTCGACTTGCTAAGACGGTCCCATCTTTGCCGTCCTTTCCTCTACAACCCTTGAACATCGCCATTGGGGTGTCAGATACGGATGTTTGCCCAGTTGTATTGACAGCGAAAATATTTGACGTTCTGGACAAATCTAGCCACCTCTAACAAACCAAGCCACCTACTATTCTAGTTGTGATTTGTTTGGTGCTGGGGATCACTTTTCCCTGTCAGAAAGATTCACGGACAATTCTGCATTCACTGTGATGTCATCGTCACATTTGAGAGAACAAGAGCAGTTTATATTTCTTAAACTCTGAGGATGACAGCCGAGAATCCCGTTACCATTAATTGTATTTAATTGTGTTTTTCTTAATTAACAACCCTTCCTACTCTCGTCATTGCTTCTTTCTGTTTGATTTCATTTCTTTTTTATTCCCTTTTTTTTCTTTCCCTGTCTCTAAATCTCACAACATTCCATTTAACTAGCTACCTTTCCCGTGCATCCAATATCATAGCAGTGACAAATCAACCAAACAAACTGTACTCATTTTAAAAACAAAATGAACCCTGTTGTGTTAATTAGTGAGGTGAGCTTAGCCCATAAGACTCCCGACAAATCATTCTATCACGCCTCAGAACGCTCATAATGGCGACCTGACATAGTAGTTTGTAGCCACGCGACTCTATTTTTATTAGGACAATCGTTGTGAATAGCACCTTTGAAAGGACCATAACATATTGTCCACACATAAACCGACCGCAGGTGTGTTGAAGCCTCGAGTAACAATGGTTCACTTTTTGAT
Organism: Entacmaea quadricolor; assembly: GCA_024752375.1. Classification (NCBI taxonomy): domain Eukaryota; kingdom Metazoa; phylum Cnidaria; class Anthozoa; order Actiniaria; family Actiniidae; genus Entacmaea; species Entacmaea quadricolor. The sequence continues at coordinate 2,690 of JANTNT010120756.1, forward strand.
TAAAAAAGTCGAGTTGGTTTTACAGATTGATAGGTGTATGGTTTCCTAATAAGATCATGAAATACATCGTTTATTTTAGAGGTTTTATTGCGTATTGACAATGGTGACTCACGGCACACGAGCCCCTGGTAGCTGCAGCAACAACTATACTTTCTTTTAAAGTCGTGGGAATTTTATTCACTCAAATCTCGGGCCCCAAATTTTAATTTTGAATTCCAGTGTTGTTTATTGTTACCGCGAGGTCCCGAAATGGTATGGGCTGCGGTTAAAACCGAAAGTGGATTTATCTCCTCGAAAATTAATCGTCCCAAACCAAGGCGTTCAACTCACTGAGAAGCAAAGTCCAATCAACATTTGTAATGCCACTTCGACAGTTTAATAAGTGTAAGTGTATTAGATTTATGGCCTCCCCAGTGCTCTCGAAATTAGATAAAACATTCAGATTTATGTGTTGAAAAGTAATTGAGTGGACTGTTCAACGGTTGTTAAAAGTCAAGCGATACCAGCCCACTGTGAAAGACGCCCTGTGGATAAATACCCTCGGGCTACAACCCTAAAAAGATACATTAAACACTTTTGAATCTTATACTTCTAGATCAGTCATTTCGCTGGGTAGTGTTGTACCTAGGGAATCTGTAGATGAGAGAGTTTATAGAGGGAATTTCTGAAGCGTTGTGATCTTCAGAAGCTTCAAAAAAATCGCTTTTATTTTAAATTATGTCTCTCTCTTCTTTTTCCTTTTCAGTTTTTTTTTCCGCCTTATTAAAAAAAATATTTTTAGAACCTTTGTATTTACTGATATCGATATCACGTTCTTTGATTAGTCTTTATTCCAAGGTGTTAATCCTGATTTAACTTTAACACTTCACAATATATTACAAGTTTACCAATATTAACGGCGACAAAATGAATACGGTACCTCTTTTTATTTTCTGTTCAAAATTTCTATGAAAATTAAGTTCAATAATAAAGGCGAGATTAGTTTTATCGAGAAAAGTTCCAAACTGAAATCGCTGATCAAGAAAGTTTCCCATGGGATTTTTCTCATAAAGAGCAGATTATTCGCCCAGAGATCGTGTCGATCATTTAAAAGCAAGGAAGATCTTAGATAGACGTGAACTGACCCATGGGCTGAGAGTCTGAGCACAGTAAAGGGCGTCGACTTTTCTCATCCACCCACATGTTGACTAGCGTTTCGAGTTCATTAAAGTTAGACTCAGTCAACATTTTTCTAAAGAATGTGCCTAATATACACCCATGGACTTCCTTGTTTGCAAAAGAGCGGATGAAATAATACACTTCTTTCTTCTCACATGTATACTCCGAAATGATCTCCTGTGCATCTGGCTAGTTTCCCATGAAGATCAGATGATGGAGAAAGGCGCTAAACTAAGTATGACTTAATGAAGCAAACTGGCCCGTATCATAGGAGGAGCGGAAGGTTAAAGAGTAATAAAAAAGACCTTGACATAGATATGAGAAACCTAATAGTTCTTATCGCCAAGCTATATAGCTTGAAATAAAATTAGAAACGAAAGCTTCACTCTAATCATTTCTAATTAGTAGTGATGTTCTTGATTGAAGTGAACAATGCCAATCAGAAGCGATAATCGTGTATTGAAAAAAGAGAACTTATTTTTGCCATTTTCATCATCATTTAAAAAGGATGAAAGCTTTGTTGTGTTTTATCGCTAGAAAACTAGGGGCCAGTTTTGTTTTGAGGATAAAAGCAATTAAGATGCGTATTTCGGCACTCTCTTATAAAAAAAACCTCCGTTAATGGCTCTAGTTTATCCATTAATTGACTGCCTATCAGTTCATCCGTAAGCTTTATATTTTGATCTCCTTTGCTCGGCTCTCTGTCATATATGTACAACTCTACAATTTCGTTTGAGTTGTCAGTCGATGATATGGTTTTGTTCACTGAGCTGACGACGTTTTGGCGACCTAAAGTTTTTAAAAAGTCACACGGCAATCTCGAATTGAAAATATTAAAAACTTTTCGTGTCAACGTTTTTGGATTAAAGTTTAAAGTAATCAAACATCTAGTTATTACTGCCTTGTTATTCTTGTCTATAAACCCGACAGATTGGAAAATATCGATCAAGTCAGAACAAATTGACGAAATCATTAAGAAAACCAGCTGACAAATACTGATAAATAATACGTATGGGAAAAAAAATTAAAAACTTTAAAAACTTGTTTTGTTTCAAAAATTCATTTTCTATGGATCATTTGTATGTATTTCATGTTTTCGTGTCATGTTGTATAAACATTTATCTACTGTAAACGTATACACGAAGTCTACTTTGTAGCTTTCACCATCTACTTATCTGATTACCAGTTTATGATATACTGATCTTACATGGTACGGAAAATTTACAAGAAAACAATTGAACTACTAAATATTTGATGAAATTCTGCACGATTTTGATGCCGGGAAGCCGGGGAAAAAAAGTAGATGGAAAAATGGCAGTAATAATGAGATAAAATTGATAAGCAGAAAAGTAAAGCTTACAAGAAAATAAATAAATAAAAGCTTTAGCACTGACATTTATAGAGAAAAATAAAGACTTGGATTTATAGTAGAACTATTTATGCTGTTTGTTATTGTTCCTTTTATTTGGAGATAAAAACAATAAAATAAACGAAAAACACCAAAAAGATTCAGTAGTATAATATAACATTAAACATAAGTAATTAAAAATTAAAATGTTTAGTAGAATTATGAGTGTAATGTAGATATTACAAAAAAACTGAACAAAATAGTTGTAGACATAGACATATAGGTAGGTGAGGACAACTTACCTGCCTTCCTGCCTTATCAAACACCTGTCTACCTACCTACCTACTTACCTACCTACCTACCTACCTACCCACATAAATACCTATCTACCTACTTACCTACCTACCTAAACCTACCTAACTACCTACCTACACCTACCTAACTACCTTCCTACACCTACCTAAACCTACCTAACTACCAATCTATAGGTATAGCGTAATAGGTAATTACCTATACGTTTTTTGAGCCCATCCCAGATGGCTTAATTGCCTACTTCTTCTTATGTAACTACCAATCTACTTACCTACCCAACATTTATCTACAGAAACATTGCTATATTTGTATAAATATTTTGATATTTATTTGGCATAGACTGTAAAATCAAAAGGTTCATGCCAAACCCACAAAGGGTCATCTCTTGATCAATCTGACCCAGAGATGACCATCATTAGGCTGAAATGCATGTTTCTCTTGACTTTACAGTGTAAATACCAATCTCTCCAATCCAAAACCTAATCACAACAGGGGAAGTAATTTTTGTCGCCATAAGGACTTGAAAAGAAAGGGGAAAAGACGAGTTGAAAAGAGGGGTATCCGGTTTCCCTGGACATCATCCTTGCATCCGCCCTTTCTGCCTAGCTCCCAACCCAACAACCAACCTACAACATGACAACAACAACAACAACAACAACAACTTACTTTATTGTACCTTGAATATATATGAAGTATTTGTTTAAGAAAAGATTAAATATATAAAGTTACTGACTCCCAGAAATAACCTATAAAGCTAAAAATACCTATCTACCTGCCTATCTATCCACCCAACTACCTTGCACCCTGCTGTCTACCTACCTACCAATCCAAATACCTACCTACTTACGTAATGACTTACCAACGTATTCATCTTTGGATCTTCCTACTCACAGACCTACCAACTTAGCTATCTACTCACCTACTGACTAACTTACCTACTTAACTACTTACCTACCTACTAACCCAGGTTCTCTGCTACGGCTCGTGCTTCTCCTAGCACTTCTCTCGGGCTCACGTAATTTCCCGCGTGCTTGTATAACTCAACATAGCACGCGCGCTCGTTTTCTATCTCTTCAGTAATAGATTGGTAGCAGTCAAATATTTTGCATATAGAGAAACCAGTGATTTTGGTCCTTCATTGCAATTATGTAATGGAATAAGTTTATGTCATCTAATGAAGAGAAATATAGAGTTATATTTATATTTAGTTTATTTTAATATAGAATATTATATAGATTTATATTTAGTTTATTTTATATTTATTTTTATTTTATGGATTTACAGAAGAAGGGAAGACAAAATAAGGCCTATGTTGTAAGTCCTCATCCGAAAAGACTTGAAGGTCTAACCATTTGCAGATATTATTACAAAGGCAGCACTTTCTCCTCAGTTATTTTAAGACCCTGAGTGTTAGTCCGGCCGGGATTCGAACCCCGACCTCCCGCACAACAGACCGGCGACCAACCACCTGAGCCTTACGGGTGGTGTTGAAAATGTTAAATAATATACTACATTTCAAAACGGATAACCCTGTTTAAGACAATAACATGTAAATTGTAAACCTTATCTTAAGCCAAAATCCCCCAAAAACACCATACCCTATCCAGCGCAACATCCGCGTATAGGTTATATTGCAGCCCGTAAAGTAAGTCCTCCACTGATGATACTGAATTGTGAAGCGCATTGAGACGTTTGTGAAATGTGCTATATAAGCACCCCGTTGTTGTTAATTGTTGTTGTTGTTGTTGTTGTTAAATAGAGAGAGAAATGATTACTTACTTTTCTTAATCGCTTACAATGGCATAGCCTTTGTAAATGGCTCTCGTTTGTTTGGGATAAGGGAGGGGGTCTTCCCCTCCCCTCCCTTCCCCCTTCATCCCCAGGCCCTAAACAAACGAACGAAGGCCAGCAAAGAAGACTAATACTGGCTTACCTACCTACCTACCTACCTACTCATCTTTACCCACACACCTTACTACATGTACTTAAGATATGCTATTTCCCCCTTACATCTGTTACTCAGTAACACTTATTTTCGACTGAAATTAATCAAACATGGTTATTAACAGAAGCAGATAGATTTTGATCTACAAAGTACTTTTAGCTTAACCATTTCTTTTGCTTGACAACCTGGCAAGCTTATCACACTATAATTTATTACACAATACCTAGATACCAACACACTTGCATCGCCTTACACACAGGCTTAACTGAATAATGAACACAACACACGATAACGTACGTATAAATTATATTAGTTTTGATTGGACATGCAGTAAATATATCCTAAATGTCCCAAGAACAACATGTGAGAAAGATATTCTAATTCATTTTACTACGACTAACCAACCAACCAACCAATTAGAATTAACCTACCAATCAATCAATCAGTCGGTCAGTCAACATAAATGAATAGATATATGTATAATAATTGAATGGCAAATAAATGTGTTTAAAAAAAATGAATGTATAAATCAAGAAATCAAGAAATCAAGGAACACGCAAAAATCTTGCAAAACACATTTACCAAATTTGCTTTAGTGACCAAAAAATATTGTTCAAATACAAGACGGAGCTTGATAAAATACAGCACTGAATGTACAGCACTGAATGCCCCATCTTCGAACCACTGTTTTATGATCACTGAAACAAACTCGGAAAAGGAGAAAGAGAGATCATCTATCAACCCATGTGATTATCCACCCGAGATCGGTTGTTCATCTGCTTACACATTCAATTAATCTATTCACATATGTCCATTTATCCCAACCACAGAAAACACAGCCAATCAGAATGCAGGAAAGCCCTTGTATATCCGTCGGTATTTCACTCTATAGCGGTGTATTTCACTCTATAGCGGTGTGTTCCACTCTATTGCGTGGGATAAAATAGTTCTACTAATCTAGGCGGGTTAAATGGTAGAGAATACATACAATAAATTTCAAAGTAATAGCAATATTAAATATAAAAAAGATTAGTAACATCAATTACCTGAAGAAATTAAAAAATAAAAAAAATATAAAATAATAAATAAATAAAAGGAAAAACCAAACTGATATTAGTGATAACTCAAAGTATTACATATGAGTATATCATTATGTATATTTACGTAATAAATTACCGTCTTCTAAGATAATTTTCAAAAGAGAAATTAGAAAGTTGTTCAGTTTCCCTGCTTGAAAGATAAGGGTGCTATGTTGGAATCTCTGAAATGATTGAAAAATTTTAATTTTACGCCTATCCTTGAAAAAGAATTCAATTGGATATTAGTCCTAGAATATTGAGTATATAATTTTTTAGAGGATGCTAATCTTGTATTGTGAGTGAATTTCACTTACTGGAGTAAATAAATTGCATACACTGAAGGGGGGGGGCATTCCTGTTCTCAACATCATGCAATAAAGTAGCAATCCGGATTTAAAGTACATAATATTTAATGGGGGTATATTTGCTTTAATGGAGGTATAATCCCTGGGGAATTAAATGACAATGGCGGCCATGTTGGTGTACCTCGTGTAACAAGAGAAGGTAATGAGGAATGCTTTGTCAGAAGTCCACCAATATGGCTGCCATCATGAAAACGCTCTATATTTGCTTTAATTGGTTTTTTTGTGGTATGCCACTCGAAAGCATTGCATAACTAGTACTAGCCTTGCACATTCAGTGTTCATATTGCAACTCAACAATAACTGTACCTGTAGACTAAGCTCATCAACAACAAAAGCCCTTCAATTTTTTCTTCAGTGTTGTCTAGTAAAAAACATCATGAAAAGGGAAGGGAACGTTAACAGAAAATCAGAAAATCCAACATTGACTTCTGTTTCGATTCTTCTAGCCTCCTTTGCAGGCGTTCTTAGCGGGCGGGAGTTTTAGGACCGCCCGCTAAGAACGCCTGCAAAGGCGGCTACGATTCTTCCTGATGTAGAAGATAGAGCACGCGTGAAAAAGTGAAAAATTGAAGTAAGAATGAAAGAAGAAAAACAAATTAGCAAACATTAACAGACATAGTTAAGGAAGGCATGGGTAGCGTAGTGAGATCGCTCGCCTCTCACCAATGTGGCCCGGGTTCAAGTCGGCTAAAATGTCACATGAGTTAATCCGGTTTTCCTCTTTCCGTAAAAATCAATATGTCTAAATTCCAACCTGATGTCATGAGACCCTATGAAAACCAGCCTATACGGCTGAATGGGTTACCTTCAACTTAAAGCTTTGAAGCTTTTTTTTAAAGCTTTTTTAATAGTAAATTGCACTAATTATATTAAAATAAAATTAATAAAGAAGTAGGAAAGAAAGAAAAATATGGTTATAAGTAATACGACGATAAAAGTACTACAAAACTAAATGTTTAATTCATTATTACGAGAATGTCATTAGAATTTCTTTTCCTTTCTTTCTACAGACCCAAGAAACACGTGACCCGCGTGTCGAGGAGCAAGTCAATAAGTAGAAGAAAGACTTGGGGTTGGGTTAGGGGAACCAAATATCCCCACCCCTCCTCCTCTAGAAAAGAAGATAACTTATTTCAAACATGTCCTGATCTTACTGTGTAAATAGTATGAGGATAATATCTTTTCAGACTTCAGTTTGTTTAAAATAGATATCGAAAAGCTCCACCCACGTTTTCTGTCTGTTTTCGTAGAATAAATAAGAAGTCTTTTGTATTGGTGAAAAGTAAACAAGGTTGAAGAAGCGAAAACCAAATAAATCAGCTTCTATGGGTTTACTGTGTTTCATGTCTAAGAAAAATTGACACCACAATTGACGAGAGATCCATGTTATTGATTCAACCGCGCTACGAAAACTCTACAAATAAAACATTAAAAATATAGACGTTACAAAAAGAACCTGGGCCTTAGGTCAGTTATTGTCCAACTCTTCACTCCCTCTCCCACATAAATAAAATATACATAATTTTGAATTGTAAAGAACTGTTAAGTAAAAACAAATATACGATATATTAGTATTTCCTTTATGTATGTATATTCAATGCTTTTAACATGGAGTTGCTATTTCATATTCTAACAGTGACAGAGATAAATATAAATCTGAAGGTATCAGTGAGGGAAGGTACGTTTTTATTGGGGGGAGGGCAGGAGCCTCAGAGGGGAGGGTCATTAGTCAAATTTTTAGACTCAAGGGAAGGGTTATCTTTTTTTGATACACTTAAAGCAAGGGGAGGGCCATTCCCTTTTACACAAATTGATCTACTGTAGTTTTTATATTGTTTTTTTTTTTTTTTTTTTTTTTTTTTTTTTCTTATTTTTTGCTCCCTTTTATTAAAAAGAAATAATTTTTAAAGAAAAAACCCCTTTCCTCCCTTTAGT
>JANTNT010120867.1:0-10831 GCA_024752375.1 Entacmaea quadricolor
AACATTGCCTAGTGTAACATACCCCGTTCTTGCAACTGCAACGCGCTATTTTAATCTCGCAACAAAATTGCGAGACACGTTGCAAGGAAAATTGCCTAGTGTAACAGCGCCTTTATTCTCGGCGACGTTTTGTTGAAGGGAGGACTGTTTTGTAGTCTGATGTAGCCTGCGTAGCTGGAACAGAGTGGATTGACGAGGGGAAAGAGGAGAGGGGAGAGGAGAGGGGAGGGGAGAGGGGAGAGGAGAGGGTAGAGGAGAGGGTAGAGGAGAGGGTAGAGGAGAGGGTAGAGGAGAGAGGAGAGGAGAGGGGAGAGGAGAGGGGAGGGGAGAGGAGAGGAGAGGAGAGGAGCCATGCTGCGCAGGCTATTCTCATGGGAAGTCATCGTGGCCGCTGTGTGATAAAAGCCAACGAACCCTTGTATGTTACGGCACTAATTCCCTAGCTGAAGATCAAAATACTGGAAATTATTTACATGAAGTTCTCAATTCTCACAGAGAGAAGAAAACTCTTTTGTCCCGAAGACCTGCAGACTGGGAATTAGTACAAGGGTTCTTCTATTACAGTACTTCTATTTAAGCACTGGCCTGGAATTTAGGCTAATAGGTTGTTATCAATTTCATTTAAACAATCTCAGTTTGTATTTAATGCATCCGTATTTGTTTACTTGGAGATGTGTTAAAGTTGTGATGTTTGGTTCTTCAAGCAACCCCCCCCTGTTTGCGAGTGGGGCGCTTTAGCGACTGAGCAAACACTAACCACTGACTAGTAAGCATGGGGGTCGCTTCACTTCCCAGCCTGGAGAACTGGGTTGTTATTCGACTTTGAAGCATTTAGTTTAATGAAACGTAAATTAAATGTAAGAAGAGGGGAAAAATGATGAGAGGGAGAAGAAAAAGGGATCGTTTACTTGGCTTGAGTATTAGTAGCTTTTCCCATAAGGCCGCATGTTGGCTGAAACAATAGGGTTTGACCCCGGTAGCTTTGCCCTGGAGGGTTTCAGAACGAGGGGCCAAAACAAAGGTTCTTATTCTCACGGAGATCAACATGGCATCCATGTGATAAAAGCGAATGGATATACTTACCAGATTACAGTCATTAACAAATAGTAATGGCGCCAAGGTTCTTAACAACGCTTTTTAACTTAAAAACTCTCGGAACGCGAAACGCCAAAATGATGGCTAAACGGCAGAATCACCTACAGCATTCCTTTGATTTAATTCCTTGAATCTTGATGTTAAATATTGAGGTATACATTACGCCATGTTAACAAGTCCTATGAGATATATGATTCTTCAGCTCGCCATAGCCCTAAAATAGTTACTGACTAAAACACACAACAGCGGACAAATCAAGTTGTTTCGCTACACAAAGTAGTCTTGAGAAAGACTATTGGTGGTGTGGTGACTAGTTGCTATGGTGATTCATAGCAACTAGTCACCAACACCAACAGTCCGCTCTCTCAATACTATACTCACCCCGACAATCACATTTTACAATCATATATTATTTTGATTGTCATTAGATGCAAGCAATCCAAGTGCTGAACAAAAACTTGTGGAAAACTTGCTGATTGGTCGTCATGTTAATGCACGACCAGTGTTAAGACAAAACACGACCACCAGGGTTATCTTCGGCTTAGAAATTGTACAGATCATTGCTGTGGTATGTGAGTTTCTAACTATAGATAGATAGATATAGAAATAGAAATAGAGATATTTATTCATTTAATTCGTTATATAGAAAACGGATTGATGTGTTGTTCATTATCGCCTCCACCGCCGCTGTAATCGTCGTCGTCGTCATTATCATCATTATTATCATTTCATCATTAAGAAAGACTATTATTATTACAATCCTTAATTTGTCAACTATGTCAATTCTAGAATGATCGCCATCAGGTCCTGAAAACAAATGTATGGGTACGCCAGGTGAGTGTAATAAGCAGCTTGTAATTTAACGGGCCTTCTTCAAGATAGGCTTTTGACGTCATTCGAACGAAAAATCACTTCCGTTACCTAATTTAAAAACCCTTATGTAGAGATTTAAAATCCCCTCTGTAGACATTTCTTGGCCTTTTACTGTTCATATGTCTTCTTGTAAGAGAGAGAATTCATCGTAAGAGAACGTTATGGCAAGATTTTTGCGACATTTTTTAGCTTTTTTTCACGAAAATGGCCTCGAAACACCTCACAACTGTGAGCTGTTAAGTGTGACGTCACTAATTTTTAAAGCTCATCTTTCAGTTTTGATAATCACAAAAGATAAAATACATTTCTATTAGGGTACTGGCAAAATTTCATTAAGCTACAAGCGTTTGATAGCGAGATAATAAATTTTGAAGTTCAGAATTTCCCCATACAAAGTCTCTTATTTTTGCTCGGCTTGACCCGGTATCTACCGAACTAAAATGAAGAAAATTTGTATGGGTATATTTTTACATTGAAGGCCTCATATCTCAGGCGTTTTGCTCTCAAATGATTCCAACCAATTCATCACTTCAAAGCCAGTTGACGGTCTCACTAAACACAGATCCCTCATTCATTGTTCTACCTTCTTAGTTACTGTTGCTACATCGGACAAGCTAAAATGTGTTCTTTGATATATATCGTGGAACAGAAACCGATTGCTAGTCAAGCAAAGCCGGAGATCGGTATATTACCATATAAAAGAAGCTAAGGCAATGATAAAGACAGTAGATAAATGATAAATAAGACATGATACAGTAGATCGCGTCTGAACATCTGCTAGGAATAACTCATTTTGAAGGTTAACTTAAGTATGGAAACTGTAGAGCCCATTAAATTACATCCATTATAATTGATTAATTTATTTATTTACAGCGCTGGAAGAACGAACTTCTTACTTGGAAGTCTTCTAAATACGAAGGTGTAAATGTAACGAGACTCGACCCTAAAACAATTTGGACCCCTGATATAGTTCTGTATAACAGGTAAGCATAGAATCCTTCCGGGTTGCTTTAAAAAATACTCAGTGGATTGAAACTATGGATTGTATTTGTAATACATTGTCATTAAGCCAAATTTGCCGGGCTAAACTACTTAACAAAAAATTAAGTGATGCAGTCACTTACGATGTATTTAATGACTTGTTGATCACCAAGGAGGACAGGAGGTGGTTATGTGAAAAAGGACAGGGAGTGACATGAGCAGAGGGGACATGGGGTGACTGGAGAGAGGTGACTGGAGGAGGTGACTGTAGAGAAGGGACACGAAATGACTACGTGGAGAGAGGACAGGAGGTGACTGTGGAGGGGACTGGAGAGGGGAAAGGAGGTAACTATGTGGAAGGGGGACATGAGGTGACTGGAAAGAGGAAAGGAGGTGACTGTGGAGAGGGGACAGGAGGTGATTATGTAAAAAAGAACAGATGACTATGTAAAGAGTGGACACTAAATAACTATGCGGAGAGAGGACAGAAGATGACTGTGTGCGAGGGGACAGGAGACGACCGAGAGGAGAGGAGAGGAGACAAGAGAGGACAAAGAAGAGGGGACCAGGGGATGACTAAGAAGAAAGGGTAGAGGGTAACGAAAGAATAGAGATAGAATAAATATGTATAGTGAGACAAGTATAGTAATTTGCTGTATTTTCAGTGGCGACAGCGAATCAAACAGTGGAGTAGAAAAGTTTAAAACGCATGTTATTGTGAATAGCGACGGCTCCTCTGCCTGGTTCAGCCCTGCTATTTATATCACTACCTGCAAAATTGACATCACTTACTTTCCTTTCGATCAACAAAACTGCTCCATGCAGTTCGGATCTTCGACATTCTCGGCTACTGAAGTCGACTTGATCACCTCGGAATCACCGATGTTTACCGACAAGTACACGGCAAGTTCCGAGTGGGAACTCGTTGCAGCTTTTAAAAAACGAAGAATACAGAAATACGCTTGCTGTGAGGAGCCGTTGGCTTATATCACCATAGAAATGATCATTCGACGTAAGCCGTTGTTTTATGCCTTCAATTTGATTACCCCTTGTATGATAATTCTGAGTGTGATCCTGTTCGGATTTTGTCTTCCTCCGGAGTCCAAAGAACGCATTACACTTAACATCACTGTTCTTCTTGCAATGGCCGTCTTTATACAGCTCATGGCTGAAGCGTTACCACGTAACGCAGAGTCTACGCCTCTCTTAGGGAGGTTTTATATCATGATCATGAGCGAGGTTGCCGTCTCGTTATTTGCGACGTGCTGTGTTCTTAATATTCATCATAGGAAACTTGGAACGGTTGCGAGTGTACAAATGCCAGGATGGGTTGAGGTGGTAGTTCTTCATTGGTTAGCTGCTGTCTTGTGCGTTCGAAGACCTCAAACCCATTTCGAACCATGGAACGAATTAGACTTTGAAAACTCAAGCTGCACCTTAAAACATCAAATGAGTGCCGATAAGGCCGAACCAATCATAAACGGAAATATCCATGGGGGAATGAATGGGCATGCGCAAAAGGAGAAGTCCGCTGTACATAATAGTCCCACTGTTGTCACGATGGGTGACAGTTTACCTCTCTCGTCTTTAATGAAAAACAGAGACTCGGAAAGCCGGACTCACTTGAAATGTTCAAAAGAAGCTTGTATTACTATGGCGAGAAGGAGACATACGAGAAGGGCAATAGAAAAAGGTGATCAAAAATGGAAACACGCTGCCCTGGTATTGGATCGCTTATTTTTCTGGTTGTTTGTCATAACAATCATGATATCAAGTACAATTGTTTTTAAGGAAAAAATACGTCATGCAATGGAAGAAGGTTACACCGATCTCTGATAGGATGAATTAATTTGTACGAGTGATAACAAGTCTTGTTTCCATTTAATTGTTCCAGTCGTCTCGATTGCCCGGCATACGATCATACCGAAACACTACCGGGACGATCGTAGTCCTGATTTTTTATCGGGGCGATCGTGGACGAACGCAAGCGATGTCCTTGAAAAAAATCCTCTCCTTGCATTCTGAAATGCCGATAAAACACGGCCTCTTATATTTTAAACATCAAGTATACAAGCTTGGAATATGTTGACTGTAAATTTCCAAGAAATGTTGAATGTCAAGTTTAATATTGGAAATGTCTTCGCGCCGCCATTGCAGTAATGTTATTATCTTACGTGTACAACTGCATTCCGGGCGTCCTGTGTTTTTGCACATGCGCTTATGCCATGTTCGACGTCATATATTGAATTCTCGGAATTCTGGGAATGCACATGTAGAGAAATACCAAATATAAAGGTAATAAAGATTTGGTAAATACTCTTCGAAAATTTTCATTTTGGTTCTTGAACACTCCTTTAAATGTCCTTGAATATTTTCATGGGAATCTTGCACGAACCCTGTAACAATAGAGGCCAATAAGAAATCTTTTGTTAGCTACAAACATGGATGCTGTTGCGTCAGCGTCACGTTAAAACCAAGAATATGTTCCAAAAACCACGTAGCATGTGATCAATGACCACCAAATGAGAACTGTAATACTGCACCGCCATGGTCATGGCATACTGTAGACAACCTTTTTGAGATTCACTGTTAAAATAGTCTAGTCTATTCTTGAAATGCACGTAACGTTACAGCCGCCATGTTCTCAAGTATACTAAGGCTTGGGTTTTTTTTGCAAATTATAAGGAAGGATTTATTTTTCAAATAACTCCCTAACTTTAAGAGAGATCAAATCGAGATTTTTGTAGGAGATGTATGTCGTAAAGTTTAACATAATGAGTGGAACAAGTTTGCATTTTCATTGTCAGGTGACTTTAAGGCTGAAAAAATGGTTTTTCGAAAATGGGGAGTACAAAGTGTTTTTAAATCAAGTTGAATTTCATGTCATTTTAAAGGCAATTAAATCTTACACATATGAATTAGACTGAACCTTATCCATCGATGTCTGAATAGAAAAAAGTTGAGAAAAATACGTGTGCAAATTAGGTCACGTGACCTATTTTCGTAAATATCTCTTTATGGGAACTACTTTTTCAAACGGCATATTCTAATTTTGAAAGACCGGAAAAAGAAAGAAGAAAATTAAACATAAAATTCATTCATATCGATAAGTTCTTTGTGTACCCCATTTTAAATTGAATTTTTACCATCAAAATATAGATTTATCAAGTCACGTGACCCTTCAGCCGAGGTCAATACTGATGGAAAATGTTCAGTTACAGGGATATTTAATAAAAGTTGTTAGAGTAATTATAATAAGATTCCTGTGATAAATAAAAACTCAGTTAAGAAAAACCCTAAAATTAAGAAAAATCAGGCTTAACCCAAGCCTTAATATGCTTGAGTTGGTTACCGACAACAAAACAAGCTGTCCGATAAATGAAGCACGTAAAGGATTGTTGTTGAAAATGAACGAAGCGGCCCTCGCCCCAGGTTCAAATGTCCAATCAGAATAAAATAAAGACCATAATCAGGTAAGGAAGTCCTGGATTGAACAATGATAGACTTTTGTCGATTCCCAATTGCAAAGCGAAATTCGAAAAGTTGGGCCGCGTTTGTTCGTTTAAAAGGACTGGGATGAGGGTCGCCTCGCTGAACATCAAAACGTGCTGTGATTGGTCAGTTCATGCGCGCGCAAGACAAATAAAACCGCTTCCAATGGGGAGTTAGTACGTCATATTTTAGATATTATTACCAACTTAAACGCTATATTTAAATGGAACAATCCAAAATTAGTGAAATTGGAAAGTTTGGAGCCATTTTGTCGAATAGTCTCGTGGTAAAGAAGGTCCCCAACAACATAAATTTTCCTGAGAAATGATATCGTGCTAAACCCGAACTAATGCGATATTTCGACTTCATTCAAAGTCATAATCGAAATATCGCATTAGTTCTTGCATTCTACCATCGTCTACGATTCAAAAGTTGGGTTTAGCACGATGATACCATTTTCTCGGACTTCCACTAATTCTTCTATACTCTAAACTGTCGGATGGTTCTGGATAAATTTTCATATAAGGCTAACTTTGGCCGCTCGTAACTTAGTCGCTATTAATAACAATTGCTCCAAACTTTCCACTTTTACAAATTTTGATGTGCTTTTTTCCAGAATAGCATTTTTTAAATTTTTGAAATTTCCTATTAGTTTCACTTTTTCAATCAGTGATCCAACATGGCGGATACATCCTTGTTATTCATATTGAGAGTTTTTTGTCACGTGGATGTACCCAAGAATGCATCCTTTTCGCAGAAAATCGATTTAAAAAAAAAAAAACACTTTTGCTTGAAAGCAATATGCGCAGCACATCAACAGCAGAATTTTAGCCATAAATATTCGATTAGCAGAATACCTTATTCGGAGTAAAATAAATAAAACTGAAAAAAATATAAACTGTCTTAGATACGTTTTTTTTTTCTTTGTTTCTTTTATTGTGTTCCTTGATTACAGACGCCTGTACTCAGGCTTGGCCTCCCTTTTGTGTATATTATTTATACATTCCATGAAGACCCGTGGAATTTTAAAGGGATTCTATTGAAAAGGTTGTGCGTTCTTATTTACTTCACTGTTGGTATTTGTGAATATTTTGACGTTAAAATAGGCTAAGGCTGAGTATATGCATGTATTCAAGGAATGCAGCGGTAGTCGACGAATTCGAAAAAAGGACTTAAAGGTTAGCGCCAATCACCTTTAAGGTGACTGGCTGGTATTGGACAAAGTCCTGAAAATTTAAGTGAAGTGTTATTAATGCTTAGTTTAAATATGAAAAGAAAAAAAAGGGTGTCCTGAACTCATTTTTGGGATATTCAGGCCTGAATATATACTGTACTCGGAGATTTTCGAAGGAAAACTAACAAAAATGTAACTAATTTTTTAGAAATTCATATTGCAAAAATGGATGAAGAAACAAAGGAATAATAGAGCAAGAAAATAGAATCAGCCATGTATAACAAGGACAATGTTTATCATGTCTTTGTTTTGCACGGCTCGTTTTGTCTTGCTCTATTATTCCTTTGTTTCTTCATCCAATCACAGCTTTTGTTCAGACGGTGGTGGGCGACCCAGCTTGAGGCCCTTCCAGGGGTTTTAGGGAAAAAGGGAACAGGAGCCTTTTTTTTAACTCCTGATTAGATTGTTGGGAACGAGGGAACACGAAGTTTCTACTTTAAAAAAGATTATTTTTAACTTTCCGAGCCTCTTCAATAAAATCTAAGAGGAAAAAGCTTAATTGTCTAAAAAAGATCTCAAAAATTTGCGCGCTTCGCTCGCAAGAAATTTGAAAACGTTCCTCCAAGTACTTTGACCCAGCGGCTAGAAGTTATTTCAGATTTATTTTCAGGTGGTGGTTAAATTTACTTTAAACTGTAGTCTACTCATTCTAGAATCCCCCCCTACTAATAATTATTAAAGAAACCGTTCGAAAGTTTTTATTTTTTATTTTTACTATGCGTGAAATCTGGGGAACAATGACAACTTGTCTGGAACAGAATTGCGAGACAGGTTGCAAGGAAAACTGCCTGTAGTGCAACAGCGCCTTAACCAAGTGCTTGATTTAAGGACCCACCAAAATGGAAAAACCGAGGAATTAATCCACAGGGGACATCGACTGAAAATGTCACCCCGCAAACATAATAAAACGAACTTGTCTCATGCTGACAAATTTATGAACTAATTGTCAACTCCAAAAACATCTTATTTCCCTCAAAGATGATCTTGATATAAATTTTTTTTGAATTTTGTTACCCTGTGTTAAGCGACACTACAGCATTTCTCTCGAAAATTTTACTAGTAAATATATTTTTATAACCGTGGTAACCCTGTGTTAACGGCACATCTTTTAAATGTAATAGAACTCGGCTTAATTTCGACTGGTATGTCATGATTATTAAAGTAATCGGCTTACTTAAGCAAAAACCTACGAGGCAGCATGATATATAGAGAAACAAGAGTTATAATCAACTTCTGCTATGAATTCATGAGGTACATAAATAATAAATACGTTACTATGGCAACGGTTCATCAGTGAGAGATGTTTTTCAAAATACGGTTTATTTTCGATTTGCTTCAACTGGAAATATATAAACTTCAATTTAATATAAATGGTGACTAAATGCTAAATGGTAGCGGTGAACCCAGAGGTTAGATTCTGATTGGTTAATTCTGAAAGGATGGAATTTATCTGATATCTGTTTTAGTGTAAGGTGTTCTGATTGGCTGTCGTCCAGTACTGATTTTTATCATGTGTTTAAAGTAGACAGTGGGCTAACCATAAGCACTTTTACATATTCGTTTCAAATTTTGAATACAACGCCATTTCTTCTCTCTGAACTCTGCAACAGACCAGCCCATTCTTCGTAACCGTCTTCTCACAGTCTTGGAAATTTCTCAAAAATCGTCTCGAACAACTCAGCCGGTGGGATAGGATTCTCTACCTGGATTTAATACCGCGTAGAAACGTACCAAGAGCAAAAGTAAGTCTATATTTAATTTTTAAGACTAGTTTGGTAGGATTGTTAGTGGTTAGTGATGGATGAGTTAATATAGCATAGTTTAAGGAACACCATGGGGTGTAACCTCTAAGGCACATAATCGTACTCTCCAATCGGTCCTGTTTTCTAGCCAGCAGCTTTATGAAATCAGGGTTGGATTTATTTTACCGATTTCTCGCAATCTTGAAGTCCGCTTCTTCAGGAAATATTAATAAGTTAAAATTAAAGAGTCGATGACTACTGATGACTAAAAAGTGCTATTTCTTTATTTTTAAGAAATTGTAAGACTTTTCAAAACAAGTGTTTTGGTCGTGTAGCTCTCAAATAAGCGAAAAAAAAAATTAAATTTATCAATAATGTGAGCAGATGTCTTCAATGAATTTTAAGTCTTTCGCTTTAAAAGATCAAAAGACTAAACTCTTTTAAACGTGAATGATTAGAATTTATAATTTTGTATCGTATCAAAGCAAAAGGAATTAGTAAAAAAGATTAATTAAAAAAATTAGAATTGCATGCGGCGCGAGGCCTACTATTCAAGGTTTAAAAATGTGTTTACATGCCATACCATGCCATCTGGTAAATCTTTTGGGGTTAAGGAAAGACATTAAAGTGATCCAGGTCATCTTGCAATGTATCAAACCATATCACACGCGAGTTTAATATATACACTTCAGATAAAGTTGACGGTAGGTGATCTGAA
The DNA here is from genome assembly GCA_024752375.1 of Entacmaea quadricolor. Lineage (NCBI taxonomy): Eukaryota > Metazoa > Cnidaria > Anthozoa > Actiniaria > Actiniidae > Entacmaea > Entacmaea quadricolor. Next base: position 10,136 of record JANTNT010120867.1, read on the forward strand.
ATGTGCCCTCTCTAAAGTTGATGGGAAAAACGCCACAGAAAAGAGAGGAATTTACCTTTTGTAAAAAAAAATTGTATGAAATAAAAGTAAAGTACATGGGCGGCGAAGCGGTTTGAAAAATTGGGGGGGGGGCTGACACTTAGAAAAAGGCTTTGTGACGTCATCACTTTAAGACAGCCTTGATTTTTCACTCGAGTAATTTTCACTTGAAAGACCCAAAATGGAACTTTGCGTTCATTTCCTGCATGAACTTTTTGGCGATGCAATGTTCGTTTACATTGTCTGTATGTCTTATGGGACTGCGCAATAATTATCTAAAATGAGTCCACTACGACTTAAAGTTAAATTAAGCCCCCTGAACTCCGATCCCCCGGGTTAAAGCTGAAAATTTGGAACCCCGTACTGATTTCAATTGACACTTTTTAAAAATTTGTGTGAGCAGAGCGAAGAAATTTTTGAGACCTATATTTTGGCCAATAAAGATTTTTTTCGAACGAAGCAAGGCTTAATTGCTTTATTCTCGAAAAGAAAGATTTTCTTCTATTGAATGCGAGCATAGCGTGCACAAAATTTTAAATATTTCAGCAAATACATTTGCATTATTATTATTACTTATTTCCGATTAAATAATTCAGACCGGCATTGCTCCCCCTTTTTGGTGTATTACTTTACGCTCCCCTATAATTATTGCACAGT
>JANTNT010121088.1:6329-21330 GCA_024752375.1 Entacmaea quadricolor
TTTAAGTGTTCTTCAAAATTTTACCCCCCCCCCCCCCCACCAATCCAATTAGCCAGCTCCCTCAATCCCTCCACAGTCCCTGGTATGATAATTTTTAGTAAGGATTCCTGCTGAAGGTTCCTGTGTGTATTATTAGTTAGTGGAAAGCTGGTTATAGGATTAGAGACTGAGGTAACTGAAAATATGGTCTTCTCTTGCTTGTACCTTATATACTGACAGAATATATACACAGCACATACATTTATCCAACACCATGGTACAACTTGTCACTTGTATTTTCGTTGTATATACACTCTCCTAAAGGCTCACATGTACACAAAAATGCAAGTGATATGTGGGATATTCCATGGTATGCCAATCAAAAGTATTGTATAACCATTCTACCAAGTATAACTAACAGCAATACTTATTTTGGAATATAACACTCCGATCTCCCTTATTTCATAACAATTACCTCCTAAGTAAATAGCTGTCCTTCAAAAAGTAAATTCATTTCTCAATTAGTTATTGTGATGTTTATTAATTAATCTGTGTAATGCTGTTCTAAATGTATGCTTCATGTAACTATATCATGTTGATCCAAAGTTAATGATCCTCTGCTGAGGGGTTAAAAGTTACCATTCATCAGATAGTTCTAATCATTATAACAGCTGTACTAAGGACCATTTATTATTGAGATCGTGGTTAGTCCTTGTTAGGGCAAATACTATCACTTTGAATCACCTTACCCAAAATCTAACAAAAACATGAATGCAAAGTACAATGCACTTTTTGTTATTGATGTTTTTATTAACAATGTTTTACAAACAATAAAAGCGTTAAACATCTCATGTGCATATGAGCTGTAAGACCACAAAAATATAATATACTCAACATAAACCCTTACCATCTGCAGATAACGAAGACTTCATTCCACCAACTCTTTCGGCCATTTTTGCAAGCAATTCTCGAATTTAGCACACTATTATATGAACTAAAAGCAGAGATTGTGTTAGCTTAGAAAGGAGTATTATTTAGCTTCATACAAGAAAACTTATTTTAAGTTAAATATCTTTAGCGATGTCGACGCAAGATAAAGAGGAATAGTCGAACAAATAAAGCCAAAAGATAAGCTTAAAGTATTACCGTGTAAAATCAATTTTGTAACGTGATTTTTAATGTTAGTGTGATATTTAGTTCCAATTTATAAAAGTACAGCTTCAACATCAACTTGATGGACGATAACATCACTCAAAATGCTAGAGAGATTCTCGAAAAATAGTTTCCAAGACGCCAACAAATGAGATTAAATCTCGAACCGAAATATGATATGGTTGTGATTCTTGCCATTCTTAAATAATATTAACTTCACGAACCTTTTATCTGTTATTGAGTAACGCACTTTGATAGGACCTACAGAGAAAAATAATGTGATCACGAGCAAAAAGGTCGCATAGTTAGATCAAAGGGAATAATCGCCAGTTAATGAATGTAAACAACTCAAGATTTGATCGTGTTTTGTGGGATTTCTAAGTTGATCGCTGGACGCACAAACGTGGATTATTTCTTGACCTATAAAATATACGAACCTTGATCTACTAAACACAACGCGATTGAATGGAAAATAGCGTAATCAACTGAGAGTAACACTATCTCGACGTTTCTTTATTTGTTGACCAGAAATTTAATAACCAAAAAATTAAGTTGAGTAAAGTTGAATAGCCGAAAAGTGTTTTCAACTTCCGTTACCTCGACAACATTTGAAAATTTCTTAGAATTTCAGGAGTTTCGTTATTCATTTGATGACGATAATATGGGTTCAATTCTAGCATAGATAATCTCTCCAATACCCATTCAAATGAAGTTTAAAAAAATTAGAGACCATAATTTGAACTTACTTTTTTTATAAGAGACAGTGCTTGGCTGTTGGAGTGTTGGTTGACCTCATTTTTGAGGCGTTTTTGAAACGTGCTCAGTGGAAATATGATGTATTAAGGAACCAGAAGTTATAAGACACTCATGTTTATCCAATTTGGTGAAGAAAATAAGAATGAAGGCTTGTTCTAGTAGCGAAAAATCACATTCAAATCGCTAAGCCGTGTCCTGTGTGATGGCTTTGCATGTCATGAAGCTTATACTATTGTGTAAAAAACTCCTTATATGGCCATGAGCTGCTGTTGACAACCAAACGGGATCCCCTACCAACAAACTTTTTTTCATCCTCTTATTCCCATTTTCCTTTTTTTTTTTCTAAACTTATTACTTAGTGATAATACTTACAAAATGATTTCATTGTTCTTTTTCTCAGGATTTGAAAGCCGCGTCTAATACATGTGTTCACAACTAACCATCTCAAACTACTAGTAACGTGTTTGCTCAGTTAAGTCAATTTTCAACTCATCAACTTTCGCCGTTTAAAAAGGAACAAAATATTCGTTAGATTATTTAGTTTATTTCGCTTTAAATTTATGACACACGCTGCAGAGCATTTGATTTGTTGTTTAAATGTAATTGTATAGTTAAAAATAAATCGTGTTCTTTTACATTGTAATATCTACGGTGGATGAGGTCAGAAGACTCGGAAGAGTGACAGATGAAGAAGTACTGCAGGCGGAACTACTAAAACCTTGATGAAAATTCACCAGTCGACTTTAGCGACTATTTTTCATTTCAAAAACGCTGAAAAAAATAATAAGTCTGAAGGGTAATCTCAATCCTGCACTATTAATCAATTTTCTAAAGAAAATTTTATTGTTCTAGAGAAGACGAACAAAACAAAGTTCACCATCTGTCAAGTAAACCAGTCGAGCGTTTTGACATTTGCGTGTTTGAGTGCTGTATGACGTAAAAGACTTTTACAAAGCCACTCAATCGGCAAAAACACACAAAATAAAAAATGTAGCTGCCATTTCATCGTTTGTTTAAAACTTTTTTGTTTTTATTATTAAAAAACCAAAATCGAAAATATTTTAATTTATTTCGAATTTGTTTAAACTATGATTGTTTAACCCAGTTTCACAATCATTTACGCATGCTTTGTTTTTGATAGTAACGAGATAACTATATTCACTATTAAAGACAGGGGCGGATCCAGAAATCAAAGAAAGAGTGGGCCGGACAACTCCGCCCTGAGACAAAACCCTCAAGACTGCATGCAAACTTAAAGAAAATATATCACTCAAAAGGGGGGGCCGCGGTACGGTCCCTTCGGCCCACCCCTAAATCCTCCCATGAAAGATACCCATTGTTAATACAGAAGTCTTGAATAGCATTCGAATAAAGAGATAAAATTAAGCCAGAAAATCAGTCAGTAGGAGAAAATCAGTCTGTTTCACTTAATGAGCTAAAATTTTCTGTCCAATTTTGGTTCTTGGAATAGTAATATATCAAAGTTCAAGACTTTATTTTGGCTGGCAGATCGAGTTTGTTTGCCCAACATTTTCCCGAGGGGAGGACCCATACATACAAAATGGTTCATCAAGCCATGGGCCAAATCTCGTACCAGAGCCGGCGTAATTTTCGGCCTGCGGTGAAGAACGAGGGCTCTGGTTTAATCCAAACCGGAAAAAACAGATTTCTTGTGGATCCGGTTTTAGGACGAGCCAATCCCATCTCGAGGAATAAAAAATACACATGCGCCCTAAAACCGGCTCCACAAGAAATCTGTTTTTTCCGGTTTGGATTAAACCAGAGCCCTCGTTCTTCGCCGCTGGCCGAAAATTACGTGGGCTCTGGGTACGAGATTGGCTATGGGCTATTCCAAAAATAATCCGCCTCCCCCCTGTTGAGAAATTCTGGAAATCCAGGGGTCAGTAAATTTCCAGGAGGAGCAAATAAATAAGGTAAGGTAAGGTAACTTTATTTTAACACGGAATCCCTTCATTAAAAATGCTCTTCCAACGGCAATTCCAATGACAAATGTGGATCCAGGGGGAGGGTCGGATGGGTCGCGACCCCCTTTTTCAATTCATTTTTCCCCTTATTTCTTCTTGTCCTTATAACGACAAAAGTGACATTCTTTTGGACCCCCTCTTCAGTATCCGAACAATGAGTGGATTTCCAAGGGGTTTCAAATTCAACTTATGAAATTTCCAAGGGGGTTCTACATTGAGGAAGTAAATTTCCAGGGTGCAAATAAAAGTTCCAAAGATGTCAAATAAAATAATTCCAGGAGGTTATTAAGCAATCTAGCTGTCAGTAACCCCTGGATTTTCCATTTCAACCCCCAGGAGTTTAAGCTTTTCACCCTGGAATTCCCAAAATAAATTGATGACCCATGTTTGAAGGCATTGAGGAACTTAATTTTTTGAAGACAAAATATAGGAAGTCCAAGAAATCCATGTGCAATTGTGGCTAGGCTGATTAGTTTGCTGCCTGCTAGGCAAATGGCCGTAGTTCGAATCCTCATTGACCTAACACGCGTGTTTTACCCTTAAAACGGAGTACTGAAGGAGCGGTCATTAATTACTGGGGGGGGGGAGAGCCGGTAAAATTTCACAAACATCAGCCCATAAAGTCTTGGTTCTCCCCAAATCTAAGCCCAAAAAATTGTGGCCCTCCCCAAATCCAAGCCCAAAAAATTATGACCAACCGCCAAATGTGCATGGGCCCAAAAAATTGTGGCCTCCCAAAAAACCGAGCCCAAAAAAACGTAGCCCTCCCCCTAAATTTACCGGCCCTCCCTCCGCTGTAATTAATGACCGCTCCCTGAGTGAGAGGAGGGTAAAGTGCGCACCTTCGGTTTCCTAGGATACCAGGAAGGAACTACCGCCATCAAACCACTACCACCATCCGGATAGCTCAGTTGGTAGGCGTCGGTACGTCTGTTTTGCGGGGGGGGACATGGTTCAAGTCCCGGCCAGACCAACACTCAGGGTCTTAAAATAACTGAGAAAGTGCTGCCTTTGAAATAATATCATCGAATAATTAGACTTTCACAACTTTTCGGATAGAGTGCTTTTAGTAACACTGTTCGAATAGTTATCTAATTTAGGTGACGTCAACTATTCAACAGTGTGCCTAAAAGCACTCTAAGGACGTTAAACCGTAGGCTTGACTTAAAATGAGACCCTTGCCCTAGTGTAAAGACCTCCGACCTTGGGTCGTATAGCAAATAAACAAAACTAAAAAACAAAAAATGACTAATGACTTTATAATTACCTTTTTACTGTTAACTTTGCATTTCTAGCCGATCAGAGAACTATGCATTAATTCAACGCAAGTTTGCTTCAAAAGACAAAAAATTACAACAACAACAACAACAACAACAGCAACAGCAGCAACAATAACAATAAAAATGGGAACAACAACAACAGCAACAGCAACAACAACAACACTAATGATGATGAAAATATGAAACAGATCTTGGGCTTCCTGTGGACTAACCTATTAGTTCCCAGGACACTAGGACAACCCAGACATTCGTATATCGTGGAACGCCTTGCTGTTTCCGTAATTTTTGATGAAATGACTTTCCGTTTCCCTTTCACGTTCACGTTTCTGTTCACGTTGCTTTTCTCGTGTTTTATTCAGTGTTTTGTTACCAGAAAGATTTAAGATTTAAAATGTACCCTCCTTTCAATATAAAGTGTCTTCTTCTAAGCATTTGTATTTTGAATTTATTGATTTTTAAAAAGAACGATGCAATACTCTTAGAATCTTTACCGATTGTTATCAACACTTGGGGGCCGCCATTTACAAACGCCACGTTAAGGGGTAAGCAAAAATATGAATTTAATAAACACTTAACTTGTAACATTTCATTTATAAGGAGTCATCATGTACCTAGGGCATTTAACAATCTTTCATGCTTGGAGAGGGGAACATTAGAATTTCATCTTGCAGCTTTTGATCATGCAATGGGCAATATTAGGCTAGTAATTTTAATGGGAGTGAAGTAAATGGTATCCCTACAGTTGCCACATCCAAATTTACATCCCAATTTATATATATATATATATATATTTCATTTCTAATATATATATATATATATATATATGCGTACCCAAATTTAATGGCTTTGGGATCCCTACAGTTACATTACTTTGGTCCAGCTGCATTTCCAAATTGGTTGGCCCTTGTGGTGTAGTGGTTAACACATCAGACTAGTAAACCAAAGATATAAGGTTTGATTCCTGCCAAGGGCTTAATGTTATTTTTCTCTTAATCCTTTCTGGTAATTTGAATGCTTTTTTGACCATAGGGTTGCAAATTTGAAAAGACTTTTTTGAAATTCAGATGCCCTGGGGTCATGTGGGGGTTTCCTGAGGAATTAGAGATGTTTTTATTGACTGGCAAGCATATACATTGCTTTCTTGTACTTAATTACCTTTATGCAAAATCTTTATAGCATGGCAGGTCATTAATAGCAAGGGGTCCTCATCACTAGATGCAGTGGAGGCTGGCTGTTCAGTATGTGAAGTTGAACAGTGTGATGGTACAGTAGGCTATGGAGGAAGGTAGAAAACAACTGGAGCTATATTATAATGAGAATAAATTTATAGGATTACACTTGAAAACCTCTGCTTAGATTCATAATGGATCAATTTTATGTAACCCTGATTGAAATAACCATGAGCCTTGTAATCTACTGGTAAGTTAGGACATAGCTAAACTTACAGATCAGTCACTAATGTGCAGGACTGAAAAATGATTGAAAATGACATTGAAGTGTTTTTTGTTCTTCAATGAATTGAATTAATCTGCATAATTTTCTGAAATCCCCACCTCACTCAAAGAAAGGGAAAGAGCCAACAAGCAACTCGTCTATTATAAAACCCAAGGTCTAGAATTGAACCCTGAATCTCACTGGTGAGAGACATGCAAGCAAGGCATGCAATCTAATAGTATGCTTCTGAGTAATTTATTTGATTATGAAACACCTCAGAGTTTGTTTAAAAAAACTTGGCTTCACCTCAACCCACTTTTTTCAACCCACTTCTTGGTGTTTTGATACAGTGATCAAAAATTCCTGAAAAATTAATGAGGACAAAACCAAGAAAATCAGTACCATGACAGTGTCTTGATACAGTGATGAAACACTCTTTCTCATGTTTGATCTATTACATCAAATTACATTAAATTACATAAGGAGTGCAGTATATATTTTTGATAAAAATATTTTTTTATACCACAGCCCTAATGAAGATGGTGAGACAACACTTGATGCAATGATTATGGATGGGTAATTATTTTGTTGTTTTATAGTGGGGTAGAGGATGGTAATTATTTTATTGTTTTATAGTGGGGTAGAGGATGGTAATTATTTTATTGTTTTATAGTGGGGTAGAGGATGGTAATTATTTTGTTTTATAGTGGGGTAGGGGATGGTTTCAAAATTTTCAGAATTATAGTTCAGAATTAGAACTTTTTTTGAAAACAATTATCAATTTACATGTACAGCTAAAATATGTCACGTGTGACCAGTAACTCAAAAATTTTGAATAAAATCCTCCAGTCTAGACTGCAGTCTTAAAAATTCAGACAAATACACAAAATCTTGAAAGTGAAGTTGGATTTTCACAAAATATTATGCAAAAACTTTTCATATTTTCCTTTATTCAAGGTAAAGATGGCAGAGTAAGTAGGCTTATCTGGCACATATTTTTGTCAATTATTATAAATTAATAAAGTATTTTGAGGAAAATTTAGATGAAGTTTCAGAGATTCTGTCAAGATTTCAAAATGATCAAAAACCATCATTCCAAATTTGGAAGAGAAACTAGAAATGTTGATTTCAGATGTCCTCGTTACTGGTCACACCTGATTTAGTTGAGCTGTAGTCTTTTTCTCATACAAAACTGATGGAAGAACATTCCTTTAGTGTAACCCATGATGTTGGTGCTGTTGGTTGCCTAAAGAATGTAAAGAATGCTATTGGTGTAGCAAGAAGTGTATTGGAACACACAAAAGAGACATTTCTTGTTGGAGATGATGGTTAGTTTACTGTCATTTTTGAAGAATCATGAATCAAGTCTGCATATGTACATTTGATGTACATCAATTTATCATAAAAATGGAAAAATGATTCTTTATTTCATAATATATTATTAATAGCAACCAAGTTTGCAAAAGACATGGGTTTCAAAGAGGAGAGTCTGAGTACCAATCATTCAATGTAAGTACTGGTAAGAAAAACTTAAGATTCTACAAAACCACAGGTAGCCCAGATCTTTTAGCATTTTTATACTAATCTGTTTTATATGCTAGAATCATATTGTTAATTTTCTTACCTTGAAGGCAAATTAATTGAAATTTAATATTATATATTTAATTTAGAGACATTTGGAAAGTTTGGAAAAAGAATAATTGTCAACCAAATTTTAGACAAGTAGGTTTATAATTGCAATCTATAAGTTTAAAATTATTATTAACATTATTATTTTATATTTGTTGAGAAAATTATTTTTCTATTATTACTTTTTTGTAGAAGATTTTCCTCATATTTCTTGCTTTTTGACATACATGCATTTTTATTTAACAGAATGTTGTCCCAGATCCAACTAAATCATGTGGACCTTATAAGCCGATCAAGGAAGAAAGGTTAATCATCAATCTGTTTGCCTTTTAGCACAGAATCAACCTTTGGGTAATGTTGGAGTACAACTGGAAATTGAAACTAATTCTTCCATCTCTCTGGGGGTTGATACAGGAGGTCCTACCTAGGGTGTACACCAATCCCCCAACCCCCCCCTTAAAGATACTATAAGGAAAAGTGCCCTTAGTTACTATTAGATGCACCTTGCTTTTGTCAATTTGCAAAATGGGAACCATAAGTTTTTACTGTCATGAAAAATCTCCTGTGGTTAAGCATTGCATAATAGGTAAATTACAAGCCCTAAACATATAATGATAGAAGGAGACTGCACTAAGGCCTTTGACAACTTCTAATCATATAATAGAGAGCCAACTCAACTAGGAACTGTGGACAGCTGTTTCAGCCTGTGGTTGAATGCAAGTTTAATTATTTTTGTAAACTGTTATAATCTCTTTCTTAGTGTACAGAACCTGGATAAAACTAACCATGACACTGATGGAAACAACCATGATACTATAGGTATTAGTGGATCAATAATCTACATGATTTTTTTCTTGATTACTGTTAAACTTGTGATAAAATTTCAGGGGGGATCAAGGGATGGCAAGGGGGTGACTTCACTCCCCCTTTTGCCCAATTAAAAAGTGTTTTTAACTGAAAATATTTATGTGAGTAAAAGTTTACTTGGTTTATTTGAAGCTTTGAAATTTAATTTCCATCAATTTGAGGAGTTTTTTAATCATTCTTCAACGTTTTTGGGGTTTTCTGTGGTATTGAACATATGCAATATTCAATGAATCATTTATACTCAAGGTACACTCTAACAGTCACCACCCCCCCTTAAAAATCCTGCATCTGCCTCTAAATGTAGATACTGACACAGCATTATGGTAATGAAACTATTTATTTGATCCACGTTGTACTTTATCCATTTATTATACTTTATGTTTATGTACTCTAAATGTCCTGAATTGCTTTATTTTAATATAGGCATGATAGTGATTGATTCCAATGGAAACATGGCTAGTGGAACAACTACTAACGGAGCAAATCACAAAGTCCCTGGGTAAGAATTGAGTTTATAGGGGTGGTCTATGCAACCATGACATCATCCTCTCACAAATGCAGTACTATGGTGCAAGGGGTCCATGGATTGAGTCCCCCATCAAAGTCTTTGATTAGTATAAATAATAATTTGTACTTTTCTTTTGATTTGACAGTCGTGTTGGAGACTCTCCTATTGCAGGTGCAGGATCATATGTAGATAATGACGTAGGAGGTGCCGCTGCTACTGGAGATGGTGATGTGATGATGAGATTCTTGCCAAGGTATTAGAAATTTACTCCCAAAACAGGTAGATTGTGAATTAGTCTTTGGATAAAATCACACTCAACAGCGACAACAAAGACAAAAGTCATGTGGTTAAATTTCTGCACACACGTGATCACATTCCTTTTCATTATCTTTCCTTGCTGCCTGCTTACCTCAACCATAAAGTAAGTAGTAATATTTTCACAATGATTCAACTTAAAATATTGTAAGATCTTCATCTAGTACTCATCCTTGCCAATATGTGTGTTTTTTCCTTGACACTGAATAACCTGCTATTTGTCTGCTCTCAGGAATAGAAGTTGGCCACCATTTTGTTGAGTAGGCAACTCTCACATTTTAACAAGGATGCAGTCAGAAATTGATGTCCTATAATTCTCGTCTGTCCAATAATTCTCGTCAAATCCATATTCTGATAGAACAATAAATTGCAAGCATTGATACTGTAAAAAGAATTTTATTGGCCAAGTTTAAGGGATGAAGCTGATCTAGGTAGCAGGTAAATAATTTTTAAGTTATCCATATAATTCTTTGTATTTTTTCAAGGTCATCAGTGTGTGACTTGCATTACAAATGTAAATAAATGTATGGCAAACTTTAAAAAATTACTACTAGCCACCTAGATCTGCTAAATCTCTCAAACATGGTCAATAAAATAAATGTTTTCTTGTGCCCAATTCACACATACATGTTTTGGTAGTAGGCCTGATTCACATGTAAATGAAAGATGTGTTCACACTTCAGGGCCTACAGGTGTATGAAGAGGGAGTGGCTGTGGGCTATAGCCTCCCCAATACACTGATCCCTGGTTTTGGGTTGTTTTCCTAATGGAATATAGAATGCCTGACCAACAAACTCAACTTCATTTGTTTATAGTTATCAATATTTTTCTTAATGTACCTTTAGAATGCATTTATTCTAAGCCAGACATTTACAATTTTCAGCAATCACTTTCTGTCCCATGCTGTATATCAAAAATACATTTTAGCTTGTGCAATGTAGGAACAGTAACTAGGAGACAAAAGAATGAATGTAGAATCTGTGTATTATAGAAAAACATATGTCAAGTTAGCTACAGTAAGCTCTCATCTGATAAATAGGTCAACTGAATTTTTGAATCTATACCCCTAACCTGAAGTAAAATGCAAAAACATGCAAAAGTGTGTTTCAAACAGCATTATTGTTTATTATACAATAGTTTAGTTGCTGTAGAATACATGAGGCAAGGCAAGACACCCACTGAAGCAGCTCGTCTAGCTCTGGGCAGGATAGTTAAGTACTATCCCCACTTTAATGGAGGGCTTGTTGCTGTTAACAAAGCTGGTGAATATGGTAAGTATTGTAATCATTCACTACGGGTTTATTAGTGCTTTTTGCACTATTTAGTACTACCCTCAATAAATAAAGGCTTTATTATTATTATTATTATTACTCGTTTGTAGAGTAGGCCAGTCTGGTTTTCACAAGTGGCATAAGCATGTATGAAGTAACATACACAATTAGTAATGCATTATAATTTTTTTCTTTTCTTGTGCCTATTACATATAAATTATCCCAAAAAAATTAAAAAGGGCTTTGAATGTCAGGTAAAAGTAGCTTTTGAAAATGCATTTTGCGTTCCAAACTCAAATGCAACTTAAACAATGCACACTTTTCTCATGATAGCGTGCTCATCCAAATCTTTCATTAAAATTGATGGGCCATGAAGTCCAAGCAGGGGATTTTGAGATGAGAAAATGCAAGATATTCTTGGTAAACTTCAACGTAAATTTTTCCTTTATTTTGCTTTATCTGATTTTTCATCTCCTCAAATTTGATATCCCTACACAAACCAGAGAAAAAGTTACTACAAAATTTTTAAAACCTCACAATGACATTACAAAGGATTTTTTCTTGAGGTTTCTCATGTTTTCCAAACTGAAGACTAAAATGTAACGTTTAAAAGCACTGTTACACGAGGCAATTGTTCTTGCAACTCGCAACACAACAAAAAAATTGCGTTGCGAGTTGTAAGAAAAGTAAAACGACCTTCTTAGTTCGCAACGTTACGAACTCAGTTGCAGCGTGCAACACCCAATTTTTGCAACTTGTAATGATTTTTCTGTCGTGATCGTTGCTTGCGAGATGCAAGAAAAAATGCTTCGTGTAACGGGGTCTTAAAGATCTAAACCTTGAATATTATTGTTTATAGGTGGTGCTGCAAATAATTGGACGTTCTTTAAATACTCTGTTGTCAGTCCTAAGCTTGGCGGTAAAGTAACAGTAATCCCCGTTAAGCCTCTTTAACAATCCAACCATACGTGGTAAATTTGTCAGCCAGCTGTTTGGCTGAAAATGATTATGGGATGAATGATGGAGGGAAGTAACTTTTTAGCAACAATTGTCATTCTTGCAGACAATAATTTATTGTAATAGCGCACAGTATATACATGAGAGTAATCTTAGGCAGCAAGGAATGCTTAGGTGGTTTGCAATAATTCCCTAGGAAATATAAGGAATAAGACCTGGATGTGCACGCCTTCTCGTGTACTGAGAAACGTCTACTGAGATAAGGTTTCCTTATTGTATCTTGCATCATATTCCCTTTGAAATGCGCGCATTTAGAAAGGGATTGTAGGAATTTCAATTTTTCGCGCGCTTTTTTAAGATTATTTGTAGTGTGGCTGAGTAGAGACCCACGGAAAACCATTTTCTTTCGCATGCAATATTTAGTTGAAAGTTGAAGGAAAAAATTGTAAAAAGTCTCGATTGGCCTTTATAGGACGTCACTTGACTTTTGATTTATGAAATGCTGCAAAAACATGAAACCTAAATATATTTTAATCATGACAGGTAACTAACAACTATAGCTAGATATCAAGCTGATTGTCTATTCGCTACTTTCACATCCCCAAAATGCTTTGCGGGTTTTTAGGGCGTAACCAGCAGGAAAAATGTAAATATTATAACCAAAACTAGTTAGGTAACCTTGGAAAAGCAGTTAATAAAGTTAATAATGCTTAAGGATGCCTCAGAATTTACCAATAACAAGATAAAGGAAGTTCGAACAAGCTAATAAATGAATGTAGAGACATTTCTTAGCGAGACAATACATCGTCAGTATTAAACACCAAACTTCATTAACAGCATCCTGTATGTGTTGTGACAGTCCTTATTAAACTGGTAGTCGGTCTTTTACTGGTAATAATAAACATACTAAACATATGAATAGTAAATTCTCAATTTTATATTCTATTGTCGGTTGCCCAAAAACGCACTGAAGCATTAAGAGGATGTGAAAGTAGCGAATAGCAAAGAACGCACAAACAAACTCCGATGGCCGTGTTTTTATTAAACTCTTACTATAAGAAAACTAACAACCTACAGTTTTTGAGTTGCTTTTTAAAGAACTTTATTTGTGTTCTACAGAGGGGGCTCGATTCATTTCGCATGACTGAGCTGACCGCGCGTTTATATTAATAAAGTGACGAGAGTTTTGGATACCTGTAAGTGCGATTGCGTTTGTGGATTGGGTCGAGCTTATAGTACGTGCGAGTAATTTGAATTTGTTAAAGGTCTAGTAATTATAGTAATGCTGTATATTCCGAAATTGTCTAAATAATTAACTAAATGGTTTTTTTCAACACCACAACGGTCAAAAAGATTACGAAAGCTAGACCATCCACAACTAATCGCGCGCGCAGGTAGCCCAAATTCTTGTAACATTTCTATAAACGCGCATGCAAAATGAAAAAAGGGCAGTACCTTTGGTTTTATTTCGAACCTAGTTTTTAAGAATTTTTTTTAAAAAATTCTTTGCATCTGAAGGAGTACTGTGATGAATATTAAGAAGAAAAAGTTACACGGCCCAGTTTTTGTTCCTTTATTCGTTTTCAGAATGCACGGTGATTCTTTTGTGACTTTATCGGGATCAAAAGGAGCATCGGAGATGACCTTTGATTTAGTAAGTCCAGGATATCGAACCGCGTACTGAAATTTGGTCCATTTGTATGACGCCACGCCTAGGAAAAAAATATCACAGTAGATGAGCTAGAAACGTACGGTATACCGTGACTCTTAAATGGCTTCCGTTCTGAACCAATCAGAAAGCGAGAAAACAATCAACCAATCACAATGCTTGAATATCGAACCACGGCACAACATTTACCACTTAGACGAAAACTGCTCTAATAATGATTGTTGTATCAGTTTGGTTGGAAAATCCAGAAATAAACAAAAATTTTTAAAAAGTCTCTATCTACTGGGATATCAAATGTAGTATGCTTAAGTGATAAAGCTGAAGTCAATTCATGAAAATAAACAAATTTTTCCACCCTAAAAGGTACGTACTCGTGAATTTTTTTCTTTTTTTCTTTTTCTTTTTCTTTTTCTTTTTTTTTTTTTTTTGCATTAGAACTTAAGAACCACAAAACAATACCTATCCCTAGAGAGTCTCTCCCGGTACATACACTAGCATACCATGCATGGCATTAAATGGCTTTTCCTCCTTGTAATATATACTTTACCTGCTTGCTTTATATAGGTTTTCTTTTTATCTTGTTCAAAGATAATACTTAGAAGAATAAAGCAGATTTCGTATGACTGAAAAACTCACGGCACGGATTCCTCCAATCATACAAAGCAAAACACTACGTCAACGTGTCACGTCATGGAACACTTAAATGGCTTCTTTTGCAAGCCAATCACATTGCTTTAACACGCGAGTGTATCACGGCTCGACACACTGACGCAACAAACCTGCGCCAAAGCCAATAAAAATTTGGTGTTCACGTCACTGTCACCGCACGGTGCATATTTTTTCACAGTCGTACGAAATCTGCTCTAACAACGATAAAGTGTAATGTTACGTACCATATTCTCCTTTCTTGTTGATAGCAATGATGGAGCCGCTAAAGTCCTTATAATGCTTGATTATTCTTAATAGAGCCAGCTGAGCAGCTCTAGCAGGACTGTGGCCTTGTCTCATAAACTCTACTGCTTGGTATCTATATGACATGTATAACAAAGGTTGGCGCTTTAAAAACTAAAATAGGCAGGAAGCGGGGGGGTGGGGGAGGGAGGGCGCACGTGTTTGACGTGAAGACAATAGGGAGCTTAAGCACGAGCGTTTTTGAGACGCGGACGGCAACCGGAAGAGAACATTTTGCGTGCTAGGAC